>JAYEVE010000735.1:0-108358 GCA_036346375.1 Guadua angustifolia | reverse complement strand
AATGGAGCGAGTGAAGTCCGAGCACGGGTGTACTTCACTCGCCCGGACATGCCTCGAGGCGCGCGCAAAATCCCTGACAAGATCCCCAGCACCCAACGGCGAACGGCGGTGCACAGTCGCCTCGTCCCGAGACTGTGCGGTCACATCGACCGTTCGATCGCGATCCAACGGTGACGATTGATCCTTAGCTTCGGCGAAACGGTATTCAATCGCAGCCGTTCGATCCAGATCCGACGGTGGAGAGTGGGCGGCGATTAGGGTTTCAGCGTCAGCACAGTGTTGGGCTCGGCCCGACACTGTAGCTGGCGAATTACTCGGCTTTTCTCAATAAAAATAAATCCAATAATTCAAAGTAATTAATTAGGGCACTAAAAATACCCGAAAAATTCTAGAAAAATTCCAGAAAATATTTCAGAGCATTTTGAGACTAAATAAAATATTTCATTTATTTTTGATAAATACTTTTCCTGATATTAATTAATCAAGAGAAGGATATTTTAAATAAATGTTAATTAAATCCAATAAATCCCCAAAAATTCAGATAAATTCAATTAAAGGAAGTTACATGCAAATAAGGGTTGATTAATTCATAAAAACTTTTAAAAACTCAAAAATTTTAAATCGGGGCAAATTTCGGGATGTTACAACTATTTTCCCTTTCGTGAGTTTTCCTGAAGTTTTCTCATATGAAGGCTTTTAATGAGGCAACTAGTGCAACATAAAGTGCGAGTGTGATGTACTATTTTCTTCATCTCCTTTTTCCAACTAGATTTTTGAGTGGAGTTTTTAACGAGACATATGCATTACACGGTATTTGCCCAAGGGGGAGTGTTATGAGATAAGGACTCTAAACCATATTTGGTTTAGGACTCTATATCTTTATGGTGTGGACGAATCCGAACTCCTCTCTTATATTGCTATATATATCGGGTGCTTCCCATTGTAATGAATCAATCTAATAAAGAGAGAGATTACCACCCCTATATTCTGTGTGTTCTTGATTCTCAATTCAATTGTCCTTACATGCGTGCCGTTGATTTGAGTGGATAAACGACTACGTTTTACAACAAAGACTTGCATTATTAAAATTTTGTTTTCATATTTTTATCTTTCTTAGATAACAAATAAGCTTTATTTTATATGAATTTTTTTATGTAATATAATGATTATTGAAAGTTATTATAAAAATTTCAGGTGATTATCAATCATATTTATTTATTTATTGTAAAATTTTGTCATTGATATTATTGTTTTCAATTAATTCAATTTTTGATTTTATAAAATAGTCAAATCAACTTTATTATTTTTGAAACTTTTTCTTCAAGTTACCCTAGAGCTTTAGATGACGTGGTACATTTTCAAATATGTGACAAGGTCTTTGAAAAATGTAATAATTCTGACATTGTGTTGTTCACAGTCACATTATATGATATCTTTTCAGCAATAAATGAGTTCATATTACTTTGAAGATTTTTGTGAAGGCTCTGGAGATGATTTGAGATTTATATGAATTTTGTTAGATTTTATTCTTAAGATATTTTGGGTTTTATATTTTGGAGGATAAGAAAATAATTAATATAAAAGATTTTCTTGAAATACAAAATTCAAGATTTTTTTCAAAGGATTTAAAATTAAAAATAAGATTATATTTCAATCTCATTTTCATACTTTGTTCATTTTAAGAGAAATTTTTTAATAGTGCAACTTATTCTTTTCTTAAAGTTTAAAATTCAAGAAAAGAGGAAAAAGATGATATGTTAAATTAAAATCATGATTCCAATTGAAACTTTTATTCAATATTTTTAAAATTTTAAATTTTTATTTTTCTCATTTTAAATTTTTCGATGTTACAAAAGTGACTAAAGTTGAATTTGGAACCAAATATGAAAAAATATACTAATCCGCACCAAAATAAAGGACGCTACCGGGCGCCCATTCCCATTAACTCGTTATTTCAAACTCGCTAACTAGATGTTAAATAAAGCTCGCTATACATCATTTCCAACTTGCCGCCACAAGAAGAGAAGTGATAAGACTCGCACGGAGGCATGCGCTGTAAAGACTTTGTTTTCACTTAATTTCTAGTAGCAAGGACTTAGTTTTCATTTGAGTCGCTAACTGGGGGTCGGTAAGACCTCACATTCATCTCATTAGAAAATTAATACAGCAACCATGCAGACACTACGGACAATCGAGTATCCGGAGGGTATCGGGTAAGACCTCACATTCATCTCATTAGGCCATTCACAATGGGAGTTTCATTCTCATTAAATGATATGACACATCATCATGTTTGGTGACATGCCAAGGTAATTATGAAGAGAGAGATAGAGAGTTTCATGGGAGGTGAGAGAGTTTCATCTAGATGAAACTCAAGGCCATTCACAGTGCATAGTTTCATTTCCCAGTTTCCAAGAGTGCCACATCAACTTTTATCTAGGTAACCGTGTATCTTGGGTTTCATCTAGATGAAACTCTCTCACCTCCTATGAAACTCTCTTTATCTCTCTCTTCATAATTACCTTGCCATGTCACCAAATATGATGATGTGTCATATCATTTAATGAGAATGAAACTCCCATTGTATAAATAAACAATCACTACAGGAAACCACCTAATTTTCGTCGGCTTAGAGTATTTTCGTCGGCCCGAAATAAGCCGACGATATTACTTATATTTTTTCGTCGGCTTCAACATGACCGACGGTAATAGTAATATTTTCGTCAGCTAGAATGTTATGCCGACAAAAATAGTAGTTTTTCGTCGGCCACACACTGAAGCCGACGAACAAATAGGAACCGCGGGATTCAGGGAAATTTACATTTTTTTCGTCGGTCAAATCTAGCCGACGAAAATTTAGGGTACCGGTGGATGGCTGACACGTGTACGTGCGACATGTTTTTCGTCGGCTCTTCTGGCCGACGAAAATATGAGCTCGGGGATGGCTCACGTGGCATGTGGCAGGTTTTTCGTCGGCTATATTGACCGATTTAAAATATAGATTTTTTTCGCTTACCGTGTTGGCCGATTTAAAAATATGTTCGCCAATGGATGGTCGACACGCAGTGCGTCGCGGTAGTTGGTTTCGCGGCTTTGGTGGCGGCGAAAACATAGGCCATAACTAAAAACCCTCTGATCCTCTGTCACATATTCTCACGCGCCGCCGCCAAGATGCTTGATCGTTTGCTCCGCTCAAGGCTACCAAGGCCGATTTTGCTCATGCCGCCCGGCTGCCTCCATCCGACGTCGCCATCACCGCCTCCATCCGACGCTGGCCAAACCCTTGCCTGCCCCTTGCGCCACGCCGCCCGCCGCCTCCCCGCCGCCTCTGGCCTGCCTGGAAGGCGCTGGCGCTCCGGCCGGCCCGCCAAGGTTCCCGTCCCTCGACCCCACCAAGACTACCGCCGCCTGCCTCACACGCCGCCGAAGCACGCGACGTCACCGAGCCTATGTCGTGATTGGAGGTACTGCATTTTTACCAATGTAGACATGATTGGTAAATACTTCTCGCCATTTGGTAGTAGGAACGACTTTTACTCCATTGTATATAGTGCACAATTCGAATGCGGAAGTGATGGCTAGTAAGTTCTATTGGGTGCTTCTGCTCTGCATTTAGTCGCAAAATTAAAAATTTTGAGTGAGGCTTCATAATTTTGTGATCCTAGGTAGTTTTTAGTGGGGGCTATGAAGTGCGTTTTCAATACTAGGACGCTAATGTTACTTCATTGCGCTTGGATGGTAGGAATGATGAATGAAAAACCAAAATATTCATGTGATTATCCCATCGCACTCAAATGATCTCAGAGCTAAATTGCCACACGGGATGGCATTGAGGCATACTCTATGATGATATTTTGAATAGTCATTAAGAACAATAAATATTTTGAATAGTCATTAAGATTCGATAGGTTTAAATTTAACATGATAGGCTTTAATCGGTAAGCCCGTTTCTCTACAACAACTAGCTAAGGAAAAAATGAAATCTTTTAGCTTTACCTTGCATGTTGAAACTAAATCCATTTCTAGTGTTTTGATTATGTATTCACTACATGATTAGTGTCAGCTAAGCTTATGACTCACAATGAACATGGACTCATGCCGAGCTAAGCTTATGACTCACAATGAACATGGACTCATACCGAGTTTGTACCAGACTATAATATAAGCAAGTTTTTGGTTTTCATTCACACTACTAATATCATTTTAAAAACTATTGGAGGGTCATCCTTGACAGGTTTTAATTCAAAGCATAATTAGTTTAAGTATATTTCATTTAGTCAGCCAAGCCTATGCGTCACCCGTTCGGGAACGGCACATCTCACATGTACATGTGAGGTGTATCGTTCCGGAATTGTCCCGCTTTGGACAGCTCTGGAATGGATGCCAGAGCATTGGATTTATGATGAACTGTACAGTCCGAACAAAAGTTCGGCAGCACAACCCAGTTGTTCTCCGATGCACCAAAACGGGCGTGCAATCGGAGAACAATGGGTTATGCCAAAAATTTTGTTCGGACTGTACGGTTCGTTCATAAATCCGCTTTGGTGTTCATTCTTGGGTGGGTTTAGGACCTATCTTTCCCAATAGAGCCTTGTTAGCAACCATACCACACTGAGTGATTGATCTTGTTGCTCATTTTTAGCGTCCATAATGGGTGATGATCGGAGATGGATGTACGATGGTTGGAGTAAGACTGGGGCACATTCAAATGAATGGGGGGTCAAGACACAGGCGTTCATGGACAATGCATTCACAGGGGCCGCAGGTGGTGTTGTAAAGTGCCCTGTAATAAGTGTCGAAACTTTGCTCGTCATGTTAAGCCGATGTGGAACGCCACTTGTGCAAGTTTGGTTTTATGCCCGACTATATGATATGGTACGAGCATGGTGAGGCACAGCCCATTGAGACAGACCAAGAGGAATGAAGATAGGATGGATGAGATGGTGAATGATATTGGTAGGGATTTGAGATTAATTCGGAAGAAGAGCCTGGGCCGGAGGTTCAAAGGTTCTATAGCCTCCTTTCGCCTCGAACAAAGCAATTGCATGATTCCACCAACGTGACCGTCCTAGCGGCCGTGACGCGACTCATGTCAATAAAGTCAAAATATAACTTTTCAAACAACTGCTACAACGATCTGGTTCAATTGATCATTGATATTCTTCCGCCGAACCATAAGATGCCGAAGGACATGTACCACCGAAGAAGCATTGTCCGCCTTGGGATGAAGTATGAGAAGATTGATGTTTGTGAAGATAATTGCATGTTGTTCTAGAAGGAATATGCCAACGAACCTCGATGTCTATTCTGCAACAAATCTAGATATGTTGAGGTGTTAAATAATGAGGGGATAACGGTGACGACAAATGTCGCGGTGAAACAGCTTCGGTACATGCCAATCACACCCAGGCTTAAAAGGTTATACTTATCTAAAAAAACAGCTAGGCACATGAGGTGGCATAAAGAAGGTGTTCGTGGTACTGAGGGAGTGATGGTGCATCCATCAGACGCCGAGGCTTGGAAGGCATTGGACCGCTTCGACCCCGATTTTGCAAGGGACCCTAGGAATGTTCGCATAGGGTTGGCGATAGATGGGTTCACACCTTTTAGCACAAGTGCCATCCCGTACTCTTGTTGGCCGGTTTTTATTACGCTGTACAACCTACCACATGCGTTATGCATGAAAGATGAGTACGTGTTTCTAGCCCTTGTCATACCGGGTCCAGATCATCCTGGGAAACACCTTAATATGTTCATGCAACCGTTAATCGAAGAGTTGAAGGAGTTGCGGATAGGGGTAGAAGCGTATGACAGCTACGGTAAAGTAAACTTTACCTTGCGTGTTGCATACTTGTGGTCGGTCCATGATTTGCCTGCATATGGCATATGGGCCGGATGGAGTGTTCATGGTCGACATTGTTGTCCCATATGTATGGCTGACTCAGATGCATTCCAGTTACCATATGGTGGAAAGTTCTGCTTCTTTGATTGCCATCGACGGTTCCTTCCGCATAATCACCCTTTTAGGAGACTAATTAATTCATTTAGGAAGAATACTATTATTACAAAGGGCCCGCCAAAACGTTTGACCGGTGCCGAGATAGCTGCCTCTCACAGTCAACTCGTACCAAAAGATGACGGGTTTGAAGGTTTCAAAAATGAGCACAACTGGACTCATATTTGTGCAATATGGAGTCTCCCTTATGCGAAAGCATTAATTCTTATGCACAATGTAGACGTTATGCACCAAGAGCGTAATGTCGCAGAAAGCATAATAAGCATGTGCTTTGATTTCAAAGACAAAACAAAAGACAATATTAAGGCATGAAGAGACTTAGTCGAGATTTGTGATCGACCAGCTCTGGAGGTCGTACAAGATTCAGGAGGACGAATAGCCAGGCCACGAGCTCCATATTGTCTTAAACCTCAAGAGAAGAAAGAAGTGCTCCGGTGGATGAAAACTATCAAATTTCCAGATGGTTATGCAGCTAACCTAAGGCATGCGGTGAATATCAGCACCGGGAAGCTAAATGGTCTTAAGAGCCACGATTACCACATCATCATGGAAAGACTTCTCTCTGTAATGTTTCGTGGCTACTTCAAGGATGAATTGTGGAGAATGTTTGCGGAGCTTAGTTTTTTCTATAGGCAGTTATGTGCTAAAGAAATCACGAAGAAGATGATTCAAAAGTTGAAGAAAGAAATACCGGTGCTTGTATGCAAGATGGAACAGGTATTTCCACCAGGTTTTATGAACGTCATGCAACATCTCTTGGTACATTTGCCTTATGAAGCGGAGGTTGGTGGACCTGTGCAGTACAGGTGGATGTATAGCACAGAAAGAGGCCTGAAAAAGATTAGGGCATCCGTACGTAACAAGGCTAGGGTTGAAGGGTGCATCGCTGAGGCATATGCTCTTAAAGAGATATCGAACTTCTCCAGCACGTATTTCGCCGATCAACACAATGTGAATGCCCATACAATGCGGTATCATATCGCAGAAGAAGCACCTGTGAGTGACCTTCAGATTTTTCAGTGGAAGGGTAAAGCTGTCGGTGGCAGTACGAATCATGAGGTGTCACCAACAGAATGGAACTCGGCTTTGCTATATATGTACTCCAACATTGAAGAAATGGACAAATATTTCTTGTAAGTAATTATTTGTATTGTCTTTAAATAGCTATTCTTTACACTATTCTCATTAGCCTAGTTCACAAGCAGATTGTTCGACCAACAACATTGGAGATCTGCCACACCCTCGAGCAAACAATCTGACACGCCACTGCCGTGAGGGATTAAACGGCGGCCCAAGTTTCGTGTCTTGGTGTCAAAAACATGTAATTTTCTCTTGCTACTTTTTTTAAACATAAGTCTTCTGTTTATTTTCGTGACACGTAGTAATTATGCCTAAACCTGTACAGTGCATGCTCGATGCCGACGTCCATGAGGACTTGCGGCAGCTATCGCACGGGACCATTAAGGCAAGAAACTTCTGTCGTTATGACGTCAATGGGTTTCGGTTCCGCTCTGCAAAATTAGAAGCAAAACGTCCACTTTCGGCAACAGTGAACAGTGGAGTCATAACTAAGGCTTGCGATGCACGTGGGCATGAAATTAACTACTATGGCATTATTCAAAACATAGTTGAGTACAAGTTCGGGGGATCCAAAGATCTAAGAGTAGTTTTCTTTGAATGTGATTGGTTTGATCCCAACAATGGCACACGTGGGAATGAATTTGGTATGGTGGAGGTCAGACACCAATCACGGCTTGAAGGTTTCGACAAATTTGTGCTTGCTCACCAGGTGGAGCAGGTCTACTACTTGTCATATGCGTGCCCTAGCTTAAGTGCTTGGTGGGTTGTATATAAAGTGAATCCCCGTGAACGGTTATATCCTCCTGGGGATGCTGACTACGTCGACAGTGCGATGGACAACCAGGAAATTGAGGCGTATCAAGAATTAGGTATGTCAAGATCTTTTCGGGTTACCGATGGGGTTGGGCTTGATGGAGTAGCCAATGATGCCACAGACCTAATAGTTGAGCCTGCTCCAACAAAGAAACGACAACGAGGTTCTATAAGGATTCGACGACCTCGGAGAAAACATGTTTCTTTACAACGATTCGCCGATGAACCTCGAGACGCGGATGAGTTTTGATACATACATATTCTTGGTAAATATCTTCATATTTTTAATAATTATATTCTTGCTATTTTAAATATATGATGCCATAACCTCTATTTAAATTTTTGCAGATGAAGTCTTTTTTCAAGCATGCACGCAAGGCGGTCTCCAAGAGAACCGGCAGCTCTTCTTCTTCCAGGAGTCAGGACTCCCTCTTCCAGGGGAGTGCATCGACTAGGAGCAGGCGGAGAACGTTCGAGAGGTGTCTGGAGGTGGCACAGGAGGAGGCTCAGGTTCAGGAGGATGTAGCGACTGATCAGGAGGTTGAGGAGGATGTCGCGGGTGACACGGGTGAGGAGGTTGAGGAGGACGAGAACAATGAAGAGGATGAGGGGGATGAGGGAGACGGAGCAGAGGAGGATGAGGCGCCTTGATCTATAGAGTCCTTCAGGTACTTGTGTGTAGCATGTTATAGTGTGCATAGACTTTGTATTCTCATGTTTGGCTATTTCCAGGTTCCGGGCATGTAATAACATACCTCCAGCGATCGATCGTAGTTTGCGGAGGTTGATCGCCCCTTTTGGGGACTGGTAAGTTCATTTTCTCATTTTAATTGCAAGTTGTTGTATAACTAATGAGTTTGATTTCATGAATTGTAGGCAATGGGATGATGTGGCGTGGGAGGGAAGACATCAGCACAGGCAGGTAAACTCTATCCTGGGAGCCATATGCCGCCACCACTACCCGGGGTTGGTGGAAATCAACGGTGTGCATCAGCCGACCCTTAAGTGGGAGCACTACAGGTTGGCTCCTGACGTCCGGCACGGCACTGTTGCTGAGGAGGTGTTGCACGATTTCTGGGTAAGTTCGTTACCTCTGTATAATTAATGCATATAGATCCTATTTTTGATGACTTAAATTGTTGCTGTAGGAGAGATACCGGTTACATGGCGATGATGTCCCTGCCAATGTAGAGAGGGCGCATAAAGTGTTCAACAAGGCAGCGACAAAGGTGGTGAAGGACATGATCTCCAATGCTCGGATCCAGGCAGTTTGCCTGTTCTACAAGAGGGTGAAGAAGGAAAAGATGAACAAGAAGCTCGGGGCATCCAAGATCTACCTATGCGAGGATGAGTACTTGCGGTAACCATCCCCGTTAATGAAGTGTCCCGATGCTTGGCGAGCTCTTTGTGAGTCTTGGCATCGCCGCTTTTGTTGCCAAGTCGAACAAGAAGAGAAACAATCGAGAGGCAGGTGATCCAGTTCTGCACCGGTATGGCGCCGATGGACACCTACGCTTAGCGAAGCGCATGGTAGGTCTATATATATAATTCAATATGATTTCAAATGCTTGGTAATAACTTTGGATTGCAGGAGGCTGAAACTGGCGTTGCCCCCAGCTACATAGAGACATATCTTCGGGGACACAAGAGTAGCGATCCTACATACCGATCAATTATGCAAAATTCGGCAATGATCGAGCGACTTGTAAGTTATATACTCTATTATTAAGTAATCTGATCTTTTAAATAGTTGTATTAACAACATTATCATGCAGGAGCAATATGGGGAAGAAATGGCTCGACGTCATGGCCCAGAGTACGACTGGAGGAGGGAAGACCTTGATGTCGGGGCGTTGTACAAGAGCGGTGGAGGCAAGAGTCATGGAAGGTGAGATCATTCGGCCTCTTTAAAGTTGTCAAAAATTATGATATGATTGTTAGTGTCAAGTTGCAATTAATCAATACCTTTGGATTCGTAGGTACTCAATGTTCAATGGTGTTGTGGACTCTGATGTTGCTCTGTCCCAAGCAAGAACGTCACAGTCCTCACAGAGCAGCTCTCGCTCCTCTCGAGAGACAACAAGGCTTCAGGAAGAGCTGACGCGGTCCTAAGATCAAATTAGGCAACAGCAGGAGCGCCTTGCAAAATACGATCTGCTCCTCTCGAGAGACAACAAGGCTTCAGGAAGAGCTGACGTGGTCCTAAGATCAAATTAGGCAACAGCAGGAGCGCCTTGCAAAATACGAGGAGGAGATGACTAACATTCGAAGACAACAAGAGTACTTTCAGTCCTTTCAGCAGCAGCAACAGGCATCTCTACAAGTAAGTAAACAAAGTCAAATTTTAGTGATTAAGTGTGTAGCTTGACAATTTCAGTTTAGCTTGCCTCAGTACAGTTTGCATTATGTACGTAGGCATTCTTCTCGCAATTGGGGCCTCAGTTTAGCGTACCTCAGTTTACTTTGCCTCAGTTCCAGCCTCCTGCATTTCCATCGCCGCCACCTCCACCAGCACAGGTATATAGTTTGCCTTTTTGTTCTAGTTATTTGCAATTCAAGACTAACATCAAATTATATATGCCCTTTCTGCAGGGTTCGACCTCGCACGTTGCACAAGGCTCTCCAAATGTCGATGGTTTCTTTGCCTCTGCAAGTAGTGGACACAACTCCAATAACCCCGATAGTTAGATCTGTTGTAATATGACTTGAGGTGCATTTTGAATGGCTCAAGTATTGAAATTTACTCAATCACTGGTTATGTAATATTTTGTTTGTGATGTGAATGTGCGGAACGGTGGTTTGTGTGTAATGTTGTTGACTATGTTTGTGATGTGAATGTTCGAGCCTCTTCTTATTGGATTTGCTACCATGCAGCAACACTTTGAGCAAAAAATTGATCTTTCAGAGGTTCTATACCAAATAACTTCGAGGTATTGTTTTTGCTTGATTGATTTCATCACTTCTCAATATGCAAGTGAGTTACTTTAGTTGAAGCATTTAGCACCCACAGGTATTGTTATGTGATTGTTTTGTTAATGTTCT
The DNA here is from genome assembly GCA_036346375.1 of Guadua angustifolia. Classification (NCBI taxonomy): domain Eukaryota; kingdom Viridiplantae; phylum Streptophyta; class Magnoliopsida; order Poales; family Poaceae; genus Guadua; species Guadua angustifolia. The sequence goes on along the minus strand of JAYEVE010000735.1, from coordinate 97,407 downwards.
ATGTTGCTGTTTTCATTAGCATAATTTTCCCGTAGTTTTAGTGTTGGTTGAATTTCTATGCTTTGATTACTTAGTTAACTATTCATATTATTATTTCCCTGCAGGTTTGATAGCTTGCGCATTACTCCAAGGTCACTAGACATATTAGCTCAAGGACCCCCTGTTTGTGGAGATCTTGCAGTATCATTATCTGAAGCAGGCCCTCAATTTACTCAAGTGAGCTTAATCACTGCTCTTATTTACAACCTTTTGTTTTCTTATCCTTGAGCTAATACTTTCTCCCAATTGTTTTAGATCATGCGCTGCAATTACGCAATCAACGCTCTCCAGTTCTCTACTGCTTTATCAATTTTGAAAGATGAGTTCCTGTGTTCCAGAGATTATCCTCAATGCCCTCCCACTTCTCATCTGTTCCAGCGTTTCCGAGATTTGGGATATGCATGCATAAAGTACGGTCAGCTATCATCTCTACTTGATCTAAAGAAAGGATTTTATCTCCACTTGTCAGGCTGAATTGCAAGTCATTGTTTCAATTAATTTTTAGTAAAAAACTCTTTCTGCTTCACAAAGATTTCAATATGTCATATTTCAATGTTTATCCATGGTTACATTTTATACCAATCAAATACCAAAGTATTTTGAACTTCAGACATGCTATAAAAATCTTGAACTTTTCTTGAACTTTCAGAATGAGTGTCCAACAAACACTATCTAAACCTTTGCTGAATTGATTCTATGATATTTCATTTCCCAGGTTAACATTTAATCCCTACCAAAGCCTTTGCTAGTTTGATATTCTATATTGCTACTCTAGACAGAATCCATGCTAGTTGATTTTGCTTGGAAAATTCTGACTGATGGACATGCTGCTCCAATGGCAAATCCAACCATGTGGAATTTCTCTACTCAATGCAAAGTGATCTATTGTGTACGGTTGATGTTTTAGGTAGCAACTAAATGTTATGCGTACCCTGTGCTAATGAATGTAATCTTTCTTGTGTGCCATGACTAAATGAACACCTCTTTGGCCTTTAAATATCATTGCACAAACTACTGCTGTGTATAAATTGCTTTTTTTTTTCTTTCTAATTTGCTAGTGGTTGAAACTCTCTCTACTGGTCTCATTGATTGTTAAAAGACGTGGTCTTACAAGAATCATAGCATAAACGTTTAATACTATTTTTTCAGGTATGGTCAGTTTGATAGTGCAAAAGAAACATTTGAGGTTATTGCAGATCATGAGAGCATGTTGGATCTGTTTATATGTCACCTGAACCCTAGTGCGTTGCGACGCCTTGCACAGAAGTTGGAGGAATCCGGTACAGATTCTGAGCTGAGGCGATACCTTGAAAGAATACTAAGAGTTCGTTCAACTGGATGGACGCAAGGTGTCTTTGCCAATTTTGCTGCTGAAAGTATGGTGCCTAAAGGTCCGGAATGGTTATTGATTATGTTTTGTGTGTAATGTTGAATGGTTAAAACATATGTTTGTTATCTCGAATGATGAATTGGTAATACATTTGTTTTCTGTGTTGAATCGAAAATGCAATGCCTTTTTTTAGCGAGAACCCAAGATTTTCGCTCGGCCAGTCCGCCGACGAAAATATCGGCTCATGTTTTTTTTCGGTTCTTATGAAAACCGATTTAAAATACTGGGCTCACAGGTGTTTTTTCGTCGGCGTATGAAAACCGACGAAAATACTGGGCTCGCAGGTTTTTTTCGTCGGCTCATGAAAACCGACGAAAATACTGGGCTCGCAGGTGTTTTTTCGTCGGCTCATGAAAACCGACGAAAATACTCGGTTTTTTGGATTTTTTTCGTCGGCTTATAAAAACCGACGAAAATAGGATTTTTTCGTCGGCGGCCGACGAAAATTTTGGTTTTTTTCGTCTGCCTATTTTCATCGGCATGCCGACGAAAATGATTGATTTCGTCGGGAAACCCCCTAATTTCGTCGGTTATTAGCCGACGAAATTAAATTGGATTCCTGTAGTGAATATGCTCTACACGAATTGAGTGGCGTCTCTTTGCATAAAGGAACTTGCGACGAAATTCATGGACGAGTGCATTGTATTTTCTGTCAATACCGGGAAATGCTAGTAAAAATAGCCAGTCAACCCCCAAGTCTTCGTTGTATTACAATTGGACACCATTACTACAAGAACCATGAAATTTAGTAAACTGTACTGTTAGGGCTCTGTGGACAAATCCCACTGATCGACTGCAATGCTGTAATCGCATACATTCCCCAAATAATCTTGGGACGAATCCTAAGATAAGTCCAAGAGTAATTTTTTTTGTTCGAAATATTCTTAAGATTTAAATTTGTTTCTTTTGAAAATCTTCTTAAGATAAGTTAGTTTTGGGGAACATACAAAGAGCTCTTGTAGTTAATGAATATGAAATGTCACCAATATATCTTGACAATTTACTAGAGAAACAGTCTACATGGCTGATAGTTCATAAATTTAGTTAAAAAATGTAGGATGTAAAACCAATAAATCTAATAATGCCATGATTATAAAAAAGTTGGTGTGAAAAGAATCCATACATAATAACGTTAGATATTGAGGGGCTGTTCATCATCTGCTACTATCGTGCTTATAAGGCCATAGCTAGCAGAGCTCACAAACCAAAGCCGGGTTGTGTCTAGAGAAAACCCTGTTCAGGTAGACACGAAGAGCAACCGAGCAATGACCGAATTTTTGGTGAGTGCATCCACAGGGGCCATGAGTTCCCTCCTGTGTAAACTTGGAACCATGCTCACTGATGAGTACAAGATGCTCAAGCATATGCGTGGTGACATCAAGTTCCTCAAGGATGAGCTTGAAGCAATGAATGCCTTCCTCCTAAGGATGTCCGATGTGGAGGAACCTGACGAGCAAGCCAAGCTCCGGGTTAGGGTTGTGCGGGAGCTGTCCTACGATATTGAGGACAACATCGACAGGTTCGTGGTTCTTGATGATCGCTTGTCCACTTCAAATACTAGTGGATTCAAGAAGCTTATTGACAAGAGCAAGAACATGTTGGCGGAGATCAAGACTCACCATAAGATTGCTAAAGAGATCAAGGACATCAAGAAGCAAATAACAGAAGTGAGCGAGAGGTACTCAAGGTACCAAATTGACGAGGGAACCTCCAGGTCTAGAAGTGTGACTATTGACCCACGGGTACGCACCATTTATAAAGATGTGTCAGAACTTGTAGGTATAGATGGGCCAACCGAGAAGCTTGTTGGGTGGCTCATGAATGGCGAGGATGAATCGGTGAAGCAGCTAAAGGTTGTCTCCATTGTCGGATTTGGAGGACTAGGAAAGACAACTCTAGCCAATCAAGTATATCACAAGCTTGGAGCGAAATTTGAGTGTCGTGCTTTCGTGTGAATTTCACGAAATCCCGATATGATGAAGATTTTTAGATCTATATTATCTCAAATTCGCAACATGGAATATTTCAATACTGAAGCAGGGGACGAACAACAACTAATTGGAGAAATTGTGAAATTCCTTGAAAACAAACGGTATGTGATTACATCGACTCACTATTTGACATCCAAGTTAAGTTTTCCATTCAACTATTTTTTTCTTTCTGTTTTATCCAAAGTTACATGGAAGTCAAGTTAATTGAATCACGCCACTAGTTAGTGCAAACAATCAAACCCCAAGTCGGAACCAGCTTTCCGGCCATACAGGACTATTCATTTAGCACTTGGCTGCCACTTCTGCAGTAGTATCCATGTCAGCTGTGGCGCCCCATTGTCCTTGGAGTTCTGCTGACAGATGCAAAGATCCATCAGCGTCTTCAGTGTATCCTTGCGGAGCATTCCCTCCAGTTTGCTCCAAAGAACCTGCATACCAAACCATTGTCGGTGTTAAAACAAGAGAAATTTTACATTGCATTTTGTTGGTAGTATATGGCGAGTTAGAAGAAATCAGATGTAGCCATTAATTTATTAAGGGTATTTCTACTATTCTACTATCAGAGAAAGTATAAATAAATAATAGCTAATCTGATCTATTGGATTGAAAATTATGAATGGTCTATATTAAATTTAGTGTACCATAAAAAAGATCAAAAAGAAATATTGTTTCTTTCATTCCACAGACACTACAAGGCAGCTGAATACAACATATTCAGAATCATATTTGCTTTTTTACTAATCCACCACCTTGACACAGACTCAAAGTCATCTCCAATTTGTTTGCACACGATTTTAGGAATCCCTGACCAAAACCACTTGGCAACCACACAATCAAAAAAACAAATGATGGACCGTTTCTATCTCATTGCTAAAGACACAGCTACTTGATGGACCGTTTCTATCTCATTGCTAGAGACACAGCTACTATCTGATATATACTATCTTTTTGACAAGTTTTCAATGTTGAGGATCTTATTGTGATAAACTAACTGTAAAAAGCATTGAACTCTAGGTGGAATAACAAGTTTCCAAACAGCAGGAATAAGAACAGGGACAATCCTCCTAAAATTAACCACTGCATATTAGAATTGAACATTATGAACACCTGAGGAATGGAGCTGCCAGATCATGGCATTCTCCTCATCTGACAAAGCAGAACAAACCAGAGCTGCATAATTCTATCGTAGCTCGGTTTGTTTGCCCTGCTTGCTGACATACAATCTTTATGATAAGCAGTTGTAAAGCAGTAAAGACGGCGCTGCCGGTCGCCTCTTGTCATTTACATGTTTTCTCCAAAGCCCCCATCTGAGTTTCCCGCATCTCTTGTAAATAACTTTTCTGTTCTTAAATGGAAGATATAGCAGTGCTCCTGCTAGTTGGTTCAAAAAGATCAGTGCCATCCCAGCACTCTCTAATTGTGTGCCATCCCAGCACTCTCTAATTGTAACACCCTTCTCTTTAACTTGAAATCTACAATTCAGCGATACGGGCTTTGCAAGGAGCCAAGGACTGAAACGGCTTTCTGGCTATACAGCTGTTCATCGTTTGCATCACTTCGCACAAACTTATTTAAAAAAAATGATAAGAAAGCAACAACAGCTGTGATACACACCCACACATGCTTGCATGGCTCCACGAGAGCTTGCGTTGCGCTGCGCTCGAATGCAGACCGGCTGGGCGTGCATCTCGCGCCCCAACTTATTCTAAAGCTAGTTATTATTTGATATGTTGTCCCCGTAGTAGCATCCCTAATGATGCATGCAGGGGAACTGTGTACGTTTTGATGTCGAAGGATGGTTCTGGCGTAATAATTGGAACCTGTCCAGTCCGTCCTCGATCTGCATCTTCATGTAATATGCCCACATTACTAATGTACGGCTTTCCAAATATTTTGACAGGTACCTTATAGTAGTGGATGATATATGGCATAAATCAACATGGAAAATTCTCGAGTGTTCCTTTCCGAAGAATATGTGCGACAGCAGAATAATCACAACAACACGCAAAAATGATGTAGCACAATCATGTTGCTCTTCTGATGGCGAGCTTGTTTATACCATTAAGCCACTTGGTCCAATCGACTCAAAGAGGTTATTTCTGAAAAGAATTTTCGGGTCTGAGCAGAGGTGCCCTTCTGACCTCGATGAAGCTTCTAATGAAATCTTAAAAAAATGCGGTGGTTTACCATTGGCAATCATTGCTGTATCTAGTTTGTTGGCCACAAAACAAACAACAGATCAGTGGGATAGGGTACGAAGATCTATTGGTCATGCACTTGGAGACGATTCAGATTCAGAGGGCATGACAAGGATATTGTCTCTTAGTTATTTTGATCTACCTCATTATCTAAGAGCATGCCTGTTGTGTGTGGCTATGTTTCCAGAAGATGATATTATTTTTAGAGATGACTTGGTGCAAAGATGGGTTGCCGAAGGGTTTATTCACGGTGAAACTCAAGATAATCTCCTAAAGTTAGGAGAGACTTACTTTAATGAGCTTATTAACAGAAGCTTAATTCAACCAGCGAGAATATATTACGACGGTCGGGTATTCTCTTGCCAAGTCCATGACACCATCCATGATTTCCTCACTTCCAAGTCCACTGAAGAGAACTTTGCTACCATGATCAACAATACACAGCTCACACATTTGCCGACTGCAGATATCAAGGTTCGCAGGCTCTCTCTTGCACAAAACGAGAAGCAAGCAACCCATATTATTGTATCTCCAAATTGGAATATATGTCAGATCCGGTCACTAACTATTTTTGGTGGTGTAAAGCATATCCCACCTATCTCCAACTTCGGCGTTCTACGAGTGCTGGACATCCGTAATTGTACTGGATTAGCAAATCATCATCTCATAAATATTGGAAGATTATCTCATCTGAGGTACTTGAAGATCCAAGGAGAAAAGATAGATGCGCTTCCAAGAGAAACCGGAGATCTACAATGTCTAGAGGTACTAGATGTGAAGCGGACATCTATAAAAGTACTGCCTCCGACAATTATTCGGCTTCAGAGATTGCTGCGATTATTTGTTAGATTTCAGACTAAGTTGCCTGACGGAATTGGAAAAATGCGAAATTTGCAAGAGCTACTATTTATTGATGTTTTTTCATACACAAGGGACTTTATCGAAGAACTCAGTGAACTTACGAACCTCAGATTGCTGGATATATATTGGGATATTGATAAACTAAAAGGCGACAAAGGATGTTACAAAGACATGTTAGCCGCTTCTCTCCATATTCTGGATGGTTAGGGGTGTAAACGGGTCGGGTTCGGGCGGGTAGTAAGTCATCCCATACCCTACCCTATTATTTTTCTCCGGCACGGGTACGGCACGGTAGTAAAAATCGGGTAGGGTACGGGTAACGGTAGCATTTTCTACGGACGGTAGAAATCGGGTTCCGGGTAGTGTGCGGACAGGTATAATATAGACAACGGGTACTTCATCGGGTAGTGCACGAAATACCTAGAATCGAAATATGCGATGAAAACAATCCAACTATCAAACTAGTACATCACATAATACAATAGATAATACCGTATAGTCTAACAAACATACATGATCTCAAATTTTTATGAGAGATTACTAATTTCTTTAGTATCATTATATAGATAATGCCGTATAGTCAGAATTTTATAAATTTTCTTGAGTGCGATCACGATCTCAAATTTTTATGAGAGATTACTAATTTCTTCAGTATCATTATATAAAATTTTAAAAATTTTATAACATAATTTGGATAATTTTTCATTTCGTTCAAATTTGCCGATAAGCCTTTTAACAGGACAGTAGTACTGTTCGAATTTTTAAAAATTCATGACATTTGATAATCATCTGAAAAGTTTATGACAATATTATAGATATGTCAGGACCATCCACAAAAAATTTCAAAATTTTATAACCTCGTTTGTTCTAATTTTCATTGGTTCAAACTTGCCGGTCAGCGTTTTATCAGGATAGTAGCAATGTTTGAATTTTTAAAAATTCCTCAGATTTTATAATCACCTGAAAATTTAATGAGAACATCTATGATGTGTCAGGAACCTTCAAAAAAAATTTCAAAATTGTTCGACATCGTTTGATATATTTTTTTGTCAGTGCAATTTCGGGAATTAGTAGTACCCGCCGGGTACCCGAATTGTGAAAATTATCCGGGTACCCGTACCCGACCCGTACCCGCCGGGTATTGCCCATCCCATACCCTACCCGAACCCGAACCTAACCTACCCCGGTACTACCTGCATTCGCATTCCGGCGGGTAGTGTAAAATAGTTTTCCATTAGGGTAATTTTGCATCCGGGTACGGGTACGGGTCGGGTATTACCCGACCCATTTACACCCCTGGCTGTAACCTTCACAGACTGTTGCAGAGGTGGAGGCTATGGAGGATGCTTTCAAGACCGTCGCGGAGGCCCATCCCAACCGTCCCACACTGGAAATTTTTAGTAGTCGACGATATAAGCCGTAATGTGACCGCTAATATTTTTATCATCAGTTTTTTTCTTTTTTTATTTGGTACAATTTGATCTTCCTATAGACTTGTATGATCTTCTCCCAACCCTTTTGCATGTTTATTCTTTTGTGCGAAGTACTTAATTAATACGATCTTCTTCACGCAATTCAATCATTCCTGCAGGTGTGCAGGTCTTCACTGTGTTGCTCGCTCTAATCAGTTCGTGTATCTTCCGATAATTTACTGTTTGTAGATGTGGTCTTTTGTTATTTCAATGACAACTTACAATAGTCATCGTTCAGGTGTACAATTTGTCCATGCCATTAGTGTGTGTTCGTACACAGTCCTGCAGTTCATACCATTGATGTTTGCTTTGTTCTGACGTTTCATTCGTTCTGGTTGTACGGATGCTGGGCCGTGTCATCTATCGTGTTCGATCTTAAACTCGGTACGGTCTGTGATACAGTATCAAATCAATACAGCAAAACCCACTTCGTACCAAATCAGACTTATAACACATTGTCTTCGTGTCTCGGACCAGAAAAAAAAAATCCGGTGCGAGTGCCTAGCTGCATATGTGAGCAAGTGTTCCGTTCTCAGCCAGGTCGACCTCACCACTGGGAACTGGTCATATGCAAAATTTTCAGTCTTCATTGTATAACGACATCCTGCAATTTGGTCATGTATGTAGGTCATTTTCTACTGACTGATCTTTTACTTGAGAAGATCAAAGTTACGTCTCAAGAGAGTGGTATAGAAGGAAGGATTGTGATAGTTTCTTCCTTCGGCTACAAGTTCACATATCGAGAGGGAATTCGTTTTGACAAGATCAATGATGAATCTGGGTATTGTTTCTGGACCCAAAGTATATTGCTTCTTCTTTCATGCTCATCACTTTAAAGATATTTTCAGTTGCATATCAATTTGAAATTGTTTCAAAGTACCGATTCAACTCATCACAAATAAATAATATAGAATAACACTTGTATTCAAGAATCTCTGTAAAATATTATTTTTTTCATGTTTGTTGACAGGTATAGCAGCTTTCTTGCTTATGGCCAGTCTAAGCTTGCCAACATATTGCATTGCAATGAACTATCTAGCCGCTTGGAGGTACTCACTTTTCTTTTCTTTTTTTTCCATTTAAGTGATTGAGGAACACACGCGGTATGTAGGTCTGGTGATTCACACTGACTTGTAAAATTTGAAATGTAGTTCTTCCTCACAAGTACATTATTCTGTAATTCTTTCTGAATAGGAAAAATTGTAATATGCCAATCAGATGGTTGTCCTGACAAGATATTGTATTCGGCCGAATCGATAATTGGGAGTTATCACGAAAACCCTATCAGTGGGGAACACCAAAATTTTGCTTGTGCTTATAGAGCTCTTTTGAATACATGATATCATACAACAATTTTAACAGCTTCACAGATTTCCTTGACTGTTTCTCTGCTGACAGGAACAAGATGCAAAAGTAATAGTCAACACCCTTCATCCAGGAATTGTTGCTACCAACATTTTGTTTCACTGGGGTTTTCTAAATGGTATGAGTATATTGGACTAGTGCATGGTGTTACTGGCAAAATAAAGCTAATTCAAGCCTCTTACCTAAGTGTTCATGGTTGATTCACTCAATTTCACCATCACTATTCACTTTATTTACCATATCTGGCCGTAACTTTGCACTGTTTAGGCATTTGAGGTATTTTTCCCCCTTTGCTTGTTTGAGTTAAATTTATCCCATCCTTACCATGTATGATGCATGCTGTTCTTTCACATAATGATGTATTAGTTTATATGTACACTCTACTTAAATATAGTGAAGATGTTCTCATCCTTTTTCCCTTATAGATAACATCTAGATTTTTTAATTGTAACAAGATTTTTGCAATAATTTTCTTTTAGTGTGCTCGCATGCACTTGATGTTTCCATGTGTAACACATTGCTTGAGCATAATGAATATACCAACAAAAAGGCTTAATCAAGAAAAATGTTATGAGGGCTGTCTGGTGCAAGCTAATTCATGCTTTTAATTGTTTAACAAAAACATGGACATGTTGACACTCCTCATTTTTGTGCTTCACGACTACTTGTGTTGCCTGCAAACTAATTGTTATGTTTGTCCTTTTTGTTTTCTTTATTTCAGGTCTTCTTTTAACACTTGGTAAATTTTTAGTTAAAGATGTTCAACAGGTAGGTTGAGATCACGTTCTATTCCTTCTGGAAAACAAAAGTCACCATGTTCATTTTCTTGCATGTGCAATTTAAGGTCCTGCATTTTATTAAGGAGAAATGAAGACATAATAACATTTAAATCAGTAACAGAAGGCTGTTATCTCGTTAGGGTGTTATATATTTAATTAGCTTGTCCTAACTCAACTGGTACCAAAAGACAAGGGCTCTCTAAATTCCTATGATGGATTATTTTGAGTACTGTTAATTTAAGTGGGCATATGAACTAACTTGTAGCCCCACCGCTTGATTGAAGTTTCTTTGACAAATTTACTACCTCATGCTGACTGGTTCCGTGAATTCTGCAACCATCCAAACATATATTCTGACTTCTTAGCATTGGTTATTTTTCAGGGTGCAGCCACAGTGTGTTATCTGGCATTGCATCCTCAGGTTGCAGGAGTCACTGGAAAATACTTTGTTGACTGCAATGTTGCTGAACTGAAATCCCATGCAACCAACAAGGGCCTAGCCAATAAATTGTGGGATTTCAGTGCCAGTCTACTCCGTTGATACACATCAGTGCAACAACCGTGTAATGTAAATGAAATACAAGCTAAGGATACGATACAATGGATTTGTACAAACAAATGGATAGAATGTGTGTAAATTTAATAGAAAGAACAGATTCCAAAAGAGGAAACACACCATTGCATAGGATGAAAGGTAATGTTGCTTCACAAAACCGAACTATTACAAACTACTGGGATATAGTCCGAACCACATTGGCTAGTAATGCCATGTTTATTGAATTTGAATAAAGTGGTTGCATGTATTGCTCCACCAAACTGAAACTGTGGCAACTCCAGACATGCCTAAAGTTGATGAGGCAAATGTTTTGCGTCCCGTAGTGTCAATAAAACTTATGTTTACCGCGATTAAATATACTATTGATGAACTGATATTTTTTTTTTAGATCAAATGAACTGATATTTTTGGGGCCGAATTGCTACATAATGTGTATCTGGTTGCTGTCGCAGGATGCATTTCGTTTCAAGCATTGTAATGTCCTAAACCGAAAAGAATTATATGATTGGAGCAAATAGATTGTACTCATCAGCGTCAATTGTTGTTAGTTTGTGTCTGGACTCTGGATTATGTCACTAAAATACAGTCACTGAGAGCCTATGAACTATGCTTTAGTTGTAGTATTACAGTTTTGTGACGCAGGAGGGGTCGGGTTTGTTCCCATTCGGCTAGTTGTATATGATTTTGAGAAAACAAATTGTATATCATTTTTTGGTCGTAGCTGCTCCTATTCGTTACCACATTTCGGTTCTGCTCCTTTGCGTCGCATTTAGGCCTAGTATTTGGGTTTAGTATTTGGCGACTGGTATTACATACAGCTCCAGATATCTCAGATGATACTATCCTATTCGCAATATCGGAATGGTTACGAGTTGTATTACACAGCTCATGTTATGTGTTCTTGGCCAACTTCTTCTCAGAAGAAAAAAAAATGCCGAATACATGCTTTTCATTTCTTTTGTCCTCCTCTAAGCTTCCATTGCAGCCTATTAAGTATTGGACACAACAATCGACAATGTCAACATACAGTAGCGTAAGCATGCCTCAAAGTGCATTAGCGCGGGAAACTTACAGGCAACATCAACCGCCCTTCCAGTATATTTCTGAGGGCCTCTCATTCCCATCAAACATTTTCTTCGGTAAAAGAATGCCAAAGCTTTTCTAGTTACTATGTTCTGTTGCTAGCGAAGTTTTGTAGATGGGAGATTGAAGAAAGGTGCGTGGCCATATTTATAGCAGAGTGCCAGTGATCGATACAGTAAAGTCAAGAGGTTTGGTTGTACATATTGATGAGTAGTGGACTATGGGATGTGAGGTCGACCAATCTTAATTGACGGCTTCTCTAGTCATCGATCTCCTAAATAATAGGTAGATCAAGAAATTGTGTACCCCATTGTATCCTACACCTTTTATTTATAGCATTAATAACAACTCAATTACATCTGACTCGGGCTCTATCTCGAATTTAACTTCTAACCGAAATATATCCCAACACTCTCCCTCAAGATAGGACAACAATATCAATCATGTCTATCTCGTTACATATTGTAGCACCATCATTAGGATATATGTGAAATCATCTGCTGAAAAAATGGCTGAGTAATGAAATTGGAATTGCAAAGTGATGTTGGTTATGGCATGTGTGGTGCTTGTGCATGTGCTATGCCTAATGATTATTTGATATGCTTGTGATAGCATGATAATAGTTTTGCTTGATGCAATGCGCCGTGTGAGTGGTTGCATGGATTGACTGTGAGTCATGTCGTGGACTTGTGCTCGGATTTGTTTCTTGTTTATTCATGTGCAGATGTTGCTCGAGGGCGAACGTGGTTGATGAGGGGACCGGAACTAGATTCATGGAAGAACTGAGGTTCGAGACTAGATTCAGGGAGGAATCGAGATCTTGGTAGTCGAGAATGTCATGCGGGACGTTCGGGCTAGAGAACAGTGCATATGGAGGCTAGTTAGTCACGTGAGTATGGCATGTGGGCTGTACACGTGCAAAAGTTGTTTTTGGTTATGTTGGACTAGGTGGAGTTGTATACAAACTCTTTCCATGTTAGAAGTGGAGTTGTATTCAATCCCTTTATGTTTGCTCAAGATAAATAGGGAGAGGTGTCTCCTGCTTACTTTGAGCGAAGAGGTTTTAGGGTTTGTACTCTTTTTATTCGAGTATCTGTAACCAGATCAAAGAGAAATAAAAAATCTTTCTTGTGTCTCCAGGGCCAGCGTCTTGTTCCTGGCGCATGCATGTTTTGGTGACATCCTGTGGATTCCGGTGGCTGTGACTGCATGCATGCATGAGTATTGGAAGGCGACATTTCGTGAGTGCTTGCATAAGGAAAGGCAGAAGATTGTTGCATGCATGCACCAGTTGGTAATTTGGTCCGGCGCAAGGTGAATTTTGTTCTTCGTTCTTGATTTTCATTTGCATGCCTATTTCTTTTTAGATTGATTCATGGTTTTATCATAATAATTTTGATTTGATTCATTCAAAACCTTACTAGGGTATCAAGTGTTTGATCTGAAAAGTTTGGTTGGTTAACTCTTCATAAATCCTGATTAATCTCATTTTTAGAGTTTGGTCTGTCGCTGTTAGATCGTTATTTGTTTCAGTCATCTTGCAAAGGATATAACTCTAGTTCTATAGATCCGATCGAGCTAATTCTTATTGCGTTGGATTCAGAATTGAATCTAGTTTCTACAGTTAAAATTTCACATCAATCCAACGGTGAGATCTTTGGGAATTACTGTTATAGTGAACATGTGTCAGTTTGTTTTTATTTGGTCCGGCGTGAACGTGAAAATTTGGTCCGGCACGAAATTTGGTCCGGCGTGAACGTGAAAATTTGGTCCAGCGTGAAATTTGGTCCGGCGTGAACGTAAAAATTTGGTCTGGCTTGAAATTTGGTCCGGTGTGCAAGTAAAAATTTGGTCCAGCGCAATAAGGTTTTTGTTGAATCCAATTTGAGTCCAAATTGGGGTGTGTTGAAAATCATCAAAGATTTTGAATTTGGCTTCTGCGCAATCATTCACCCCCCTCTGAATGCTACGTTAGTATATTTCGATCCTACAAGTGGTATCAGAGCTTTGTTTTTCTAATTAATCTTAACCGGTGATTAAAACTCAGAGCGATAGATAGGTATTCACAAAACCTTGTGTTTTCAATAATGTTGATTTTAGTTTTGGAAAGCAAAGATGGAGGCATACATTCAAGCTCGGGGCTTTGCAATTTAGGAGAAGGTGTACAAGCCATATCAAGTACTTGGGATTAATGAAGTCAATGAAACCAATCAAGCATATGGTGAAGCAAACAACAAAACACGAAATTTGATCATCCAAAGATTGGAAAGAAGTGACTTCGACCGCGTGATTCATCTCAAGTCTGCATATGAGATTAAAGAATTTACTGGAGAAGACTTGGCACTACTCTCCTCACGCTTTAATAAAGCCTTGCGAGAATGTGTGAATGAGGAAGAGAGTTGGTGGTGGCCCTCCAAGATGCTATGAGTGTAGTGATCTCAACCACATTCGTCCAAATTGTCCTGAACTTGCAGGTAAATCTTCAAATGAGGAGAAGGACAATGACAAAAGAAAAGAGAAAAAGTTCTCTTCAAGTGATAGAAAGAAGAAGAACTTCATCAATCGCAAAATTGTCCACCGGATTCTTTCTGCTCTTGAACAAGTAAATTTGAGTGATGTGGATTCAGATAGCAATGAAGATGACACAACAACTCCAAACCAGCATGAATTGACAGGGTTGTGTCTCATGGCCAGAAGTGATGAAAGCTTCACTGAAGATGACCACGACAACGACTTTAATTAGGTAGAACCTTCTTATGATGAATTAGCTATTGCTGTTACTCGTCTTGAAAAATTGCTTAATAAACGTGATAAGAAAATCAAGAAACATGATTTTGTTGTTCAATCATTGAATGCTGAAATTGCCAGACTTAAATCTGTGATTCCTGATGATGATTCTTGTAAATCATGTGACTTAATTTACAATGAGCTTGTTTCACTTAGAAAAGAACATGTTTCTTTGCTAGAGCAAGATAAGAAAAATGAGGAACATGTTAAAAATATTAGTTGTTCAACTGTTGATTTGCATGATTCAACTCCATGTTCTAAATGCTCCACACTAGAATTGAAGTTGCATGATGCAAATGCTAGGGTTTCTCAAATGACAGATGCTCTGCTCACTCATGAGGTTCTTTCATGCTCAACTTGTCGCAAGCAAAAAGGAAAACTGGACATTCTCTGTAATAATTGTGTAACTCTTTCTCGAAAAGTTGATTACTTGAAAAAAATCTTTATAACGTTTCACTAAAGGAAAGAAAAACCTAAACCTGATTCTGGATCAATCAAGAGTTAGCACTCATAACAAAGGTTTAGGTTTTGATTCTCATGCTCATCATAAATCACATGCTCCCACTATTGTGAAGGCACTTGAAAGTGGCAAATTTGAAATTGTCAATGAGCCTAAGAAAATGGTTTTTAAATCTGCTAGAGTTTTATCTTATACTATGATGAATGCAACTGTTGCTTCTGCTTCTAAAGCTAAACATCGTGTTAAGTACACTTGCACTCATTGTGGTAGAGATGGACATTTAGTAGATTTTTTACTTTAGGCTAGCCAAACAACAAAAGAAAGAAAAGGCTAAGACTAAGTCTAATTTCAGAAAAGCACATTTTACTCCTTATTTTGTGCCTAGGGTGATGCAAACACTTTTTGTTGCTAGAAACACGAGAAAGGGCAAATCTGATTTTTTGTACAACCATACTCGTGTTGTGCCTGCTCATCGTGTGTCTCAATACTGGATTCCTAAACATCTTATTTCTAACGCCAGTACTGAGGCCTCGACATTCTCTGTTTTTATGTAGGCTTCTCGCGCAAGGAAGGAGAACATTTGGCTAGTGGACTCCGGATGCTCACGCCACTTGTCCGATGATAAAAATTGGTTCTTCTCCCTCACTCGTACATCTCGTGTTGAAAGTGTTACTTTTGGAGATGTGTCTTCCACTCTTGTTGTGGCAAAAGGTACAGTGAAGGTAAATGATAATTTTATGTTCAAAGATTTGGCTCTTGTTAAGAACTTGAAATATAACTTGCTTTCTATCTCACAAATGATTGATGAACATCTTGAAGTTTGTTTCAAGAAAAATGAATGAAAATTTTAGGTGCTTTAGGTGATCTTGTGTTCGTGATTTCACGCTTTGGAAGAGTATTTAAAGCTGATTTTGATGTATCACTTTCTTCTAAGCATAGGTATCTAGTTGCTAATGTTTCTAAAAATTTATTCTTTTGGCAATCAGAGACTTGGTCACGTTGGTTTTGATCATCTTACTCATGTAAGTGGTTTAGATCTCATACGTGATTGCCTAAGCTTAAGGGTGATAGCGATTTAGTATGCTCTTCTTGTAGACATGGTAAGATGATTGCAGGTTCTCATCCACTTCTTACCATAGTGATGACAAACGCTCCAGGACAGCTACTACATCTTGACACGGTTGAACCTTCTCGAGTTCAATCTTTGGGAGGTAAATGATGTATATGTTCAGGGGGAGAGTATCTTTGTTGATGATGAGGATGAGTTGTTGATTCCTATTGCACAACCAGCTATAGAACCTTTGGCACCTACCACTACATCACCTACAGCTGAGCATCCTTAAGCCACAACATCATCTGTACATGTTGAAAATGAAGAAGGAGAAGGAGAAGTTTATGAAGTTTTAGCTCCTTTGCACATTCAAAGGAGGCATCCACCTGAACAAATGATTGGAGATTTAAATGAGAGAGTCACCCGATCCAAGTTTATTACTTCTGATTCTCATGCTCACTCTGTTTTTGTTGCTTCTTTTGAACCCAAAGATATATCACATGCATTAACTGACGAATTTTGGATCAATGCCATGCACGAGGAATTAAAGAATTTTGAGCGTAATAAAGTCTGGAAGCTTATTCCATCTCCTCCTGATTTTAATATAATTGGAACTAGATGCGTTTTCAAAAACAACAAAGTGAGGATGGTGTTGTTGGCAAGAATAAAGCTAGATTGGTTGCTCAAGGATTTACTCAAGTTGAAGGTTTAGATTTTGATGAAACCTTTGCTCTGTTGCAAGAATTGAAGCCATTATAATTCTTTTAGCATTTGCTGCATCTAAAGGCGTTAGATTGTATCAAATGGATGTGAAAAATATTTTTCTTAATGGCTATATTAATGAGGAGGTATATGTTAAGCAACCACCGGTTTTGAAAATTCTAAGTTTCTAGATCATGTGTACAAATTGTCAAAAGCTTTGTATGGTTTAAAACAAGCCCCTAGAGCATGGTATGATAGACTAAAAACATTTTTACTTGAAAAGGGGTTTACAATGGAAAAAGTCGACAAAACTCTCTTTTACTCAAGCAAGGCAATGATCAACTATTCGTTTGGATTTATATTGATGATATTATTTTTGGTGGTTCCTCTCATGTTTTAGTGTCTAAGTTTTCAGAAACCATGAGGAAGGAATTTGAGATGAGTATGATGGGTGAGTTAACTTACTTTTTGGGACTGCAAATCAAACAAACGAAGGAAGGTACTTTTGTTCATCAAAGTAAGTACACAAAAGACTTGCTTCGTCGCTTTGGGATGAAAAACTACAAGCCAATCATGACACCCATGGGAGGCACTTGCACAATTGATCCGGATGAAGATGGTGAGATGTTTGATCAAAAGGAATATAAAAGCATAACAGGTTCACTTTTATATCTCATTGTATCAAGGCCGGATATTCAACTTGATGTATGCTTGTGTGCTCGTTTTCAACCTTCCCCACATGTTTCACATCGACAAGCTGTCAAGCGAATTTTCAAGTATCTCCATGTTACTCAAGACTTTGGCATATGGCTTTCTACTTTCTCATGCATTAGTTTAAGAGCATTTTCTGATGCTGATTTTGGAGGTTGTAGAATTGATAGAAAAAATACATCTAGTTCATGTCACTTCATGGGTAATTCTCTTATTGCGTGGTCATCTAGAAAACAATCTTCTGTTGCACAATCAACTGTTGAATCTGAATATGTGGCTGCTGCTAGTTGTTGTTCTCAAATTCTTTAGATAGTAGCTACACTTAAAGATTATGGGGTTAATTTGGATAGTGTTCCTCTATTGTGTGATAACACTAGTGCGATATGCATTGTTAAGAACCCTGTGCAACACTCTAGAACAAAACACATTGAGATCAGATTTCACTTTCTTAGAGATCATGTAGAAAAGGTAAATATTGTGCTTCATCATGTGGATACTAAACATTAATTGGCAGACATTTTCACTAAACCTTTGTCTTCTTCTCGATTTGCTTTTATTCGGGGAGAATTTGGATTGGTTCATCCGATGGGTTTGTGTGTTTTTAAATAAAAACAAAAAAAACAATGAAAAAGTAATGAGCATTGTATTTCATACACATATGTCATTTCAAGCCATGTTTATGCTACAATGTCTCTTCAACTTCATGTTTATGCATATATGGTGCAATTTATGACATGACTATTTAAATAGAATGACAACTTGAATTAAATCTTGTCATGGTTGAACTTTCTTAGCTATTTTGATCCTACTCAAAAAGTGCTAAATATGAAATTTATTAAAGTTAAGTGCTAAAGTTCAAAGAGTGATTGTTGATAAATGCAAGATCAAGGTTATGTACTATCGCACTTCTTCTTTACGAGGCTGCTTATCATTGCATTTTGATATGAACTTGGAAAAGGTTGTGCAAACCATGAAACCTTAAGCTTGGGATTGCTTGGCATGGTTGAAAAGTAAGGTGATGGTGCATATAATTCCTTGCAATTGTTATTGTTGCAATCAATTAATGAATCAATTTTTCATGCACAAATAAAGTGCACAAAAAATTCAATGTTTTCGTGGATTTCAAGATTGTTGAGAAAGGGAGATCATGCCATGCAAAAAATCGTTAATAGTACTTGATTTGTAGTAATGCTTACTCTACATTATTTCGTGTAGAATTGAGGATGCAAGTACTTTTGATAGCATGACTTGGTGATAAAATTGTTATATTTGTGGATGACCTATAATGCTCAAGTACATAAAAAAGAACTAAAAATAAATAAAAGATTTTGTTCTCTCTTTTGTATTCTTGATGAATCCATTGTCAAAGAGGGAGAATTTTGGACACATATTGCACATTCACTCACACATTTTGATTTCTCCTTTTAGGAGGAGATTATTTCTTCTTTTTAGGGGAGATTTTTCACTTTGTTTTTGGTTTTAAAATAAAATTTCTTAAAACTTTTCTTGTGAGGTGAATGTCAATGTTCGGTTCTAATGGTGTTGCCAATGTTTTCATCAAGGGAAGATTGTGAAATCATATCTTTGAAAAATAGGCCGAGTAATGAAATTGGCATTGCAAAGAGATTTTGGTTATGGCATGTGTGGTGCTTGTGCATGTGCTATGCCAAATGATTATTTGATATGCTTGTCATAGCATGATAATGGTTTTGCTTGATGCAATGCGCTCGTGTGAGTGGTTGCATGGATTGACTGTGAATCAAGTCGTGGACTTGTGCTCAGATTCGTTTCTTATTTATTCATGTGCAGGTGTTTCTCGAGGGCAAACGTGGTCGATGACGGGACCGAAACTAGGTTCATGGACAAACTGAGGTTCAGGACTAGATTCAGAAAGGAATCGAGGTCTTGGTGGTCGAGATGTCATGCAGGACGTTCGTGCTAGAGAACAGTGCATATGGAGGCTAGTTAGTCATGTGAGTATGGCATGTGGGCTGTACACGCGTGCAAGAGTTGTTTTTGGTCATGTTAGGCTAGGTGGAGTTGTATACAAACTCTTTCCATGTTGGAAGTGGAGTTGTATTCAATCCAATCCCTTTATGTTTGCTCAGTATAAATAGGGGGAGGTGTCTCCTGTTTACTTTGAGCGAAAAGGTTTTAGGATTTGTACTCATTTTGTTTGGAGTACTGTAACCAGATCAAAGAGAAATAAAAAAATCTTTCTTGTGTCTTCGGGGGCCAGCGTCTTGTTCCTGGCGCATGCATGTTTTGGTGACATCCTATGGATTTCGGCGGCTGTGACTGCATGCATGCATGAGTATTGGAAGGCGACGTTTCGTGAGTGCTTGCATAAGGAACGAAAGAAGATTGTTGCATGCATGCAGGAGGTTTACTAGTTGGCGATTGTAGTGCTTTTCGTTTGAAGGCAGTTTGGTCCGGCTCAATGTAAATTTTGTTCTTTGTTCCTGATCTTCGTTTGCATGCCTATTTCCTTTTTAGATTGATTCATAGTTTTATCATAATAATTTTGATTTGATCCATTCAAAACCTTGCTAGGGCATCAAGTGTTTGATCTGAAAAGTTTGGTTGGTTAACTCTTCGTAATACCGATTAATCTCATTTTTAGAGTTTGGTCCGTCATTTGTTAGATCGTTATTTGTTTCAGTCATCTTGCGAAGGATATAACTCTAGATTCGTATATTCGATCGAGCTGATTCTTATTGTGTTGGATTCAGAATTGAATCTAGTTTCTATAGTTAAAATTTCATTTCAATCTAACAGTGGGATCTTTAAAAATTACTATTTTATGGACATGTGTCAGTCTGTTTTTATTTGGTCCGATGTGAACGTGAAAATTTAGTCCAGCACGTAATTTGGTCCGGCGTGAACATGAAAATTTGGTCCGGCGCGAAATTTGGTCCAGCGTGAATGTAAAAATTTGGTCTGGCATGAAATTTGGTTCGGCGTGCAAGTAAAAATTTGGTCCAGCACAATAAGGTTTTTGTTGAATCCGAATCAAGCAATTTGAGTCCGAATTGGGGTGTGTCGAAAATCATCAAAGATTTTGAATTTGGCTTCTGCGCAATCATTCACCCCCCCCCCCTCTGATTGCTATGTTAGTATATTTCGATCCTACAATATAACCCTTTGGTGAAGCAGTCAACCAATTGTTCACTAGATTTGATGTACTCTAGCTTCAATATTCTATCATCCAGCTTTTACTTGATAAAGAACCTATCAATCTCAACATGTTTGGTATGGTCATGCTATACCAGATTATTAGCAATGTTGATTGCCTATTTATTGTCACATCTAGCAGTACTAAAGGACCACTTCTCAAAACCCAAGTTTAGACAATAGACCATTCATCCAGATAATCTCACTCAATCTTAACGCCATTGCTCTATACTCTGCTTTTGTAGTAGACCGTGCTATAACTTCCTGCTTCTTACTCCTCTGACACAAGTTATCATCCACAAAGATGTATTATCTAAATGTAGACCTCCTATTATCTATGTTGCTTGCCCAATCAGTATCACAATATCCTTCCACATTGAAGTGCCAACCTTACACTTATTAGGCCTCACTGAGCATAACTCAAAGAAAACAAATAGTAGCGTAATGGAAAACTTTGGTGAATCCCATCAACATGCCACAGGAATCTAACAAGGTTCAACTCCTAGACACTCGCCTCCTCATAGAACTCCTCCTTCAAAGTAGGTGTAGACTCCTCTTTACCTGATGGATTTGTTGTAGTAAGGGTGAGTACATAAAGCACTCAACAAGTTTTGCATAGAATGCAAGTCTATTATAATTATATGCAAGGCTTATTCCAAAAGAACGCTAATATGGTTATTTTGTATAAAACAATATTTTTAATTGAATATAATAAGTAGATTAAAATAACAAGAAAACAAATAACAATAATGATAAATTTCTTAGATATTTCTCAAAGTAAACTAGCACACAGCCTAAACCAAATTCCATTACTTCCATTAGCACATAGCCTCCTTCCCAAGTTTTATTTACAAAATCAAACCCTTAACTCAAATTCTGAGCATTGACATCCCATGCATGAGGAAATGGTTATTCTAATAGGTTTGTGTAATGTACCAAACCATAATAATGTTTAATTATTTAATTTTGATTTTTTAGATTTTTCTGAATATTCTAGATTTTAAAAAGGGTTTTCCTATTTTCAAGTTTATAAAATAATTTATTTGAGAAAACTAAAATCCAAATATTGTTGAAAATAATTCCCATTTCCACTGAATCTTCAAAGGGTTGCAACAAACCAAAGGATTTTGGTGCATATCTTTTACTCTTTAGCATACATCACACAATGCAACGTGCTCGCTACCTCGCACTTCATATTAAGCCACCAAAATCTTCCTTTCAGATCTTGATACATCTTAGTGCTTCTGGATGAATGGAATACTTAGAATCATGAGCCTCTTCAAGAATCAATTGCTTAAGTTCCTTCTTATCCCGTATATAAATTCGGCTTTTAAACCATAGGGTGCCTTGCTCATCCACAGTGAAATCCTCCACTAGGCCTTCCATCTTCTTGGACTTGATCCTGCTAATTTTCTCATCACTTTTCTGCCCATCTCTGATTTGATCCTCGAGCATTGGCTTTACTTCCATAGCAGCTACAAATCCTTGTGAGACAATTTCCAATCTCAATTTCTGAAACTCTGCACGTCTGGCACTACTAACACAGGTGCGGATGTCAAACGCTTCTTTAACTCCAGGAAACTCTTTTCGCACTCCGGCGTCCATGTAAACTTTTTCATTTTCTTCAACAATTATCACTCCCCACGGGGAAGAACTTGGTCGAATAAAACTTTTCTCGAGCATTTCTTCGATCTGCTTCTTCATCTCGACTAACTCGTCGGTTGGCATTCGATACAGTCTTTTTGCTATTGGTGCTATTCTAGGTACTAACTCGATAACGAACTCGATATCCTGATAAGGTGGCATGCCCAGTAAATCTTCAAGAAAGACCTCTGGAAATTTTCTGACAACTGGCACATCCTTTATGTTAGCAACTTTTGCACTATTGACCAGTAACTGTCCATCATGAACTGTGGTTGCGCGAACTTCCACTTTCTTGCCACTAAGGCTTTCTAGGGACACCATCCTTTGACCATAATCCAAAACAACTTTATACTTGGACAGCTAATCCATTTCAAGGATGACATCCAAGGTTTGGGTATCCAACAAGATAAGGTTTGCTAGAACTCTATCCTATTCATAAGCAACTTAACTCCCAAACACCCAAGGCTAGACCAAGTTCAGATCCTAGGGCTTGGACTAAAAGCACATATTTAAGATTCTTAATATCAAATCCATTCTTCATAGAAAAACTCTGAGAAATAAACGAATGCGAAGCTCCCAAATCAAATAAAACTGTGGCAGGTATTGAGTTAACCAAGAACTTACCCAATACGACGTCTGATGCCTCTTGAGCTTCATTTGCAGTGATATGGTTGATTCTACCACACACTGTTGCTTGAGGTGTTGCTGTTGCTTGCATTGGTATGTGGTTTCCTCCTGTCACAGGTGCCTTGGTTGGAATAGTTCTCAAGTTGAAGCGAATTGGCATAACTCCTCCTTTCTTTAGACACTTGTTAGCAAAATTTCCTAGCTCATTGCAAGAGTAGCATCGCTTGACAACAGACTGTTGACTCCCGGCTGGTGCATTGCCCACTTGTGCTAGTGTTTGAAAATTCTGATTAGCGGGACGAGGTGCTAGGGTTGATGTCTTGTTGGTCAACTGTGGCTGAATCCTAGCGAATTGCTGAGGAGACATCCTCAATCTGAACTGATTTGGCCGTCCTGCTTGACTAGCCATCCTGTGCTTGCAATCCTCACCTAGCTCTTTGCGCTTATCCTCCAAGATCAGGGCCTTGTTGACCAATTCTTGAAAGTCAGGGAAATTGTGGGTGATCAATCCCACTTGCAATCCAGAGTTTAGCCCTTTCAGAAAGCGAGACTACCTGGCCTTATCTGTAGCCACATCCTTAGGAGCATAGCGTGTTAACTGAGTAAACTTGTTCAAGTAATCCGCTACTGACTGACCTCCTTGGTTTAGAGCCCTGAACTCTTCCTTCTTCAGGTCCATTATTCCTTCAGGCACATGGTATTGATAGAAGGCAGTTGAGAACTCTTCTCAGGTGATCTCCTATGGGGCTTCATGTGCGGCACAGTAGTTCTCCCACCACTCTGTGACAGTTCCTTCTAGCTGATGAGAGGCATATAGTACCTTCTCATTGCCCTCACACTGAGTGATGTGCAGCTTCCTCTCAATGGTTCTCAGCCAATCATTGGCTTCCAAGGGATTGACATTGCCTGAAAATATCGGTGGATGGGTTCTCATGAAGTCTGACAACTTGGAATAGGGACGTGACCCATTGCTGCCATGCTGAGTGTTACTGTTGATTGCAGCTTGACTTGTCACACTCTGCATCTATTGCATCATGGTTTGCATGAGCTAAGTCTATGCTACAAGGAAAGCTCCCAAATTCTGCATGTCCATTGGCGGTACTAACTGCGGTGGTACTCCATCATTGAAGTTGTCACTTGGGCGCAACTCACTTCGTGAAGCTCCGTTGTTTCCACGGGTGTTCACCATCTGTTGAATGCTTCTTAGGTTAGAAAAGGTAGATGCAGCATAGATAAGTTGCACGAATTTCTAAGGCAGGGAAAATAGGTTAAACCCAAACTTAAACAACTTTATTAATTAAACTTGGTATGGTTGCTTACAAAAGCCTAAGGGCTATGCAACACATACTGCACACCCAACAACAATAAGAACCAAACTAAGCACACAACCTTAATGACTATTATAAATGGTAACACTATCTTATTGACGCGACTCAACACTCGAGTCTCAATCTAACACTAAGACTCACTCATCCAACCACCTTGGCTGAGGCTGACCCGGTGCATACACCGGTGGGTGAGCTGGCATGGGCGCAAACAGGCCCTGATGCCCTACAGATGGATGCTCCATCACCACATGCACCTCCTGCTCTTTTGGCTCGAACTTGACCTCCTCTGGGTCTTCCTCTTCCTCCTCAACATCTGGAGGTGTTGCTACAGCTTGGCCACCCTCTTGTAGTGCCTCATCGAGCTCAATAATCTTCTCAGTGAAAGCCACGCGTGTGTCCTACTGCTCCTCCTCTCTGACTCTGAGGGCCTTATACACCATCTTCACCTCTTCTGCTGTGTCCCTTGTGTGGGCGTCCTACGCTGCTGCCAACTGTGCCAGGTGCACAACTGTTGCATCCTCCTCCTCGATCCTCTGTCACCACCATGCTCGACCTGAAGGGTGAAGTTTGAACACAGTGTCATCGAGCTTGCGGGAGTAGTCATGGCAGATTCTTCTCAGGGCAAGTTGAGAAGCCTCCTGGATACCAATCTCGAAGGTAACTCTCCTCACGGTGATGTTGATTGGTTGACTTGCCTTTTCATCCTCTCTAGTATAAATCAAGAGCCTACAAACAACTCCTCTGGTAACTCCATTGATGATCCAGTTTTTGCCTTGATACATCGGTCTTGTGAAGCCTCCAAAAACTTGAAGGACTCTCCAAAGCTCTTATGCGTAGCCACCCTGACGCTCTCCATAGGTTTGTTGCCTCCTCATCTATTCAAAGAGAAATAGATAAGTCCACAACTCCCAAACGACCACGAGAAAACAAAAATTTCAGCAAAGGCAAGGAGCGGAGAATAAGAAGAGTCAAGAGTATTATT
Organism: Guadua angustifolia; assembly: GCA_036346375.1. Classification (NCBI taxonomy): domain Eukaryota; kingdom Viridiplantae; phylum Streptophyta; class Magnoliopsida; order Poales; family Poaceae; genus Guadua; species Guadua angustifolia. Next base: position 72,207 of record JAYEVE010000735.1, on the reverse strand, counting down.
TTAGTCAAATTTAGTTTTTTCTTTAGAAAATAGTTTTGGACACACCTAGGACACCACCATGCTAACTGGGGTTAAGACCTACAATCAGTATGCTTTGATACCACCTCTGTCGGGACCCAAATTTACTAATTCGAACCCACTGTACTTACCGCACTAGTCCCTAGATCAACGCTAGTGCACATAGCTCAACGTTGATAAGTATCACATCATACACAACCATAAGAATAATAACACTCCATTATTGATATAACTAAGTGTATGATCTTATGACCAATTTACATTACTAAGCCACACAGGGTTAGACTGAAAATAAAGACTAAAACAAATGGAGTGGAAATAGTAGAAGATGCTAGTGACTCATGAGTTCACCACAGGCGACTGATAAGGCTTGGGCCTAGTGACTCGCATCCACCTGGAATTCCTCCTCCAATAAAGACGATGACTCCTCAACTGTTGATTTGTTGGTGATGGCAAGGATGAGTACAAAAGCACTCAACAAGTTGTGCACAGAATGCAATCTATTATAGCTACATGCAAAGCTTATTCCAAAGGAATGGCTAACATGACTTATTTGCAGTAAAGCAGCATTTATGAACAAGTACGATACATAGATTGAAAAGACAGCAAAACAAATAACAGTAATAGATAGATTCAACACTTTCTCAAGTAAGCCCGGTTTCCAACCCTAGGTCAAGTTTCATCCTTCCATATGGCATCCTATCATCCCATTCAGTTTTTCAGTGTATTAACTAACCCTTGACTGTAATTCCCAAGCTATGCTCAGTACCGTGAGCACGGCTATCCGAATAGATTTATAATCTGCAGAGGTTACGCACTTTACCCACAGGATACAACCATACACCACACAGGTGAGTGATCATAACAAAGCCTTTACAATACTCTGTCTTAACCCAGTACTACCCGCTGAGATTTCAACACTGAAGGGCTAAACCACCACAACAGGCACCCCTCTTGCGCCATAAACCCGGACTCACACCACCACAAGCAGTACAAAAGCTAAGACATTGCAAATTAGTCAGCTAGGCTACCCCATAACAGACATGTGCACTACTACAATGAGGCTTATATCGACGCACGATCACAGATGGTTTTGAAAAACCGCTCAGAATATGGAACATCACGCAGCGGTTATGTACTCAAATCGTCGGTCACGAATATCACGACGGTTTTATATTACACCGTCAGGATGCAAGAAATATCACAGATGGTTTCTAAATATAACCGCCTGTGATGGCTACAAGATTTCATTACGCATTTGTTTGATAAAACCGTTTTGATTTCCTGACGGTTATATAACACAACCGCTCGTAATATCTGACAGTCATTACTGCACGGTTATATTTAGAAACCGTCATGATATTTTTGCATCACTGCACGGCCGTAATGTAAAACCGTCTCGTGATAAATCCGTCTGAGCTCGTAAAACAGAGCCTCGTTCCATCCACTTTGTTTGTAGGGTTTCAGTTTCTATCCTAAGTGGCGGCTGTGGAAATGAGGCGATTTTTTTAAAGAAAGCCATTGATTTCGAAGGGTGATATTAGATTCATTTGATTTTGGTGATCTAAGGTTAGTAATGAGTTCTCTAATTGGATGCATCCAATTCAATATCTAGGTTGGTTAGGAAAGAATTAATTTAAAAATTGTTTGATTAGATCTAGCTTAATTGTAGCTGGATCCATATGTTGTTTGTGATATTTGGTTAGTAATGTGTTTTAATTGCATTATATTCAACATCTAGCTTGATAAGGAAGGAATTTGATGATTTTTTTAGATCTCGCTTGTAGAACCATGTGTTGGTTGTTTGATCTATAAGGTTAGCTAGTAATGGTTCTATTTGCATAATATAATATTCGATCATGATGTAGCTAGCTAGCTTGTTAAGGATAGAATTTAAAGATTGTTTAGATCTAGATTATAGATCAATTCAAGTCTTTTGGTGATCTAAGGTTAGTAATGGGTTCTAATTTCATTATTATATTGAAGATTAATTTGAATTGTGTTAATTATTTATTTGTGATGTAATTAAGGTATGTAATTGCATAATTAGTTTAAGAATGTGTGCATACGCACTACACCTGGTGCACTTAATATTTAACACTAAGTGTTACATGTGTAGCGTAGATGGATCGAAGCTGGATGTACGTTGAGAACCGTACGAGTGCTGAGTACCTTAATGGCGTCTCCACTTTCAAAAGAGCTGTAGAGGAGGATATGTTTAATAAGGGGGTGCAATTCATGTCATGTCTGTGAGGTCCCCATTTTTGATAAGTTAATACCAAAAATGGATACCATGTGCACACAGTACTAGTCCCATGATCAGTGGCTAGTACGCACATTTACAAATTGATATCACCACCACACACATTTTATTATATTAGCGGAAGCAAAATTACATTATATTCTTACAATACCAAAAGTATAAAACTGCAGTGGAGACATAAGTCTTGTAGTATGCCTTTCTAGCCCAAAATTCCCACAGTAATCGACAAGGTGAACCCTAGTCAAACTCATCATTCACATCCCCGTATCCTCGATCGAGATAAGCGCCGTCGGGAGATCGATTCTTCACCTAAAATATCAATAAAGGGCAAGTTGAGTACTTTCAGATACTAGAAGACTTTGCAAATCCTACCATACATGCAAGGCTATTCAAAGGAAAGGCTTTCATGGTTATTTTGCGAAAGCTAAATTGCGAAAAGAATTTTACTAAAGTGTAGAACATAAACGGAATTTAAGTAAAAGCGCTTAATATATAAGTATGAAACAATAAATTTCACGAACCTCGGTTCTTTCGATCATCTTCATGAATCAATCATTGATATATCACATATCAATCCAAAATAATTCATCTCCATGAATCAATCAATGACATCACGTCAATCCAAATAATCTTTCCAACAAGGATATCCAATTCAAATCATGGTGCTAGACAAACATATCAAAATCCACATTTGTAAAATAAAGCGCCTAACTATGTGATGACTTTACCAAATGCCCATGACCGTATGCGCTAATCGATTAGTTTTACTCTGCAGAGTTGTACGGCTTTACCCACAAGAAATGATCAACCCTTTTGCTAGGCCAATCGACACACTTCCTTTGGTGAGTCGGCAAGGCGATCATAGCATAACTGTTCAATTACTTAGCCCTAACTTTGCACCAAAGACGGACGAAAACCCATACCGGAAGAAGAACTCAAGCATAGAAATGATGGAACTTCCCAATATACGCGACACGTTGTATCAAGAACGTTGGTTCCATGATCACCTCGGTGTGGACGCCCTCCGAGCAATCCATTAAGGAACAACCGTACTACTCCACCTACCAATGTGCAAAGCTAGTTCTAAGCAATTTAATTGGTTAAGACTGTCCCATACCAAGATTTGTGGTTGTACGGTTTTTGGCTGAAAACAACCCATAGTTCGGTCCTTAATCCGACACAGCAATAATCTCCCCTACACTACGTGCAATCTCTTCGCACACTGCTATTGCCAATAATTGCTCGCACCAATATTATTGTTTCGCTTTCATTTTTAACCAAAATAACCAAAATCACCATCATGCCTTAGCATGTCCAAATGTCATTTGATCAATGTCTCAATCATGTCCAAGTATCATTTGATCAATGTCTCTATTTGATGTATACGAAGTCTAAAGCATGGCTAAGCAACATTGTATATACCCAGATTGACATCATGTAATGTCTAACCATGATTCTAAGGTATCAAGGTTCACAATTTCATTTATATCAAGGAGGTTTCAGAATCAACAGTATAACTACCATTACCCACAATATAGCGAGTTTAATAAATATACACATGCAATAAAATCATTTAATGAAAACATTTATAAAATTGGGATCAACATGGTCAAAGGAGGGTGCTTGCCTTGTTGATTGATGTCGAAGTCGTACTCACGATCGTCAGCAACTAACTCCGATTCGTCGGGTTCTATTCGTCGTCCAATAGTAATAATAACCCAGCAAATGACAAATCTTAATAAGGCAAATAGAAAGATCCAAATAAAATAATTTTCATATAACATGCATGAATCTTTGTTTAAATTATTTAAAGTTTCATTTGTTCATGATAACTAATATATGTACATGTATGATTATGTATATATGTATATAAGATTACATGTTTCATTTATTGATTTAGTATAACGTGATGATATAAAATTCTCTAAAGTATTGGTTATGATTATAATTCCAGCAATACAAAATTATGAAGCACATATTCATAATTTAATATTGAATCATATATATTTAATAATGACTTATTGTTCCTCATATAATAATTTAAACATTTTCCATAGTGAACCCTATTTATTTTTACATATTCAGGTTCCTAAAATCATAAGTATTCTAACAAAATTGGTTTTACCTAATTCTGAGTTCATTTGCACAAATTCCATGTATAGCATATTTGAATTCTTCATTTAAATTAATATTAAAATTTTAAACAGAGTTGAACTTTCAAATATTTTCGCATATTATGAATCTACAGGAATTTAGACAAATTTAACAATTTATTTCACTCAATTTTGACTATTGGTTCAAAAGATATGAGCATATGAACATTTTTGGGTTAATAAATGCTGATAAAATCAAAATATTCTAAAAATGGAAAGTACGTTTTCGCTTTGCTTTTACGCTTTCCAAATTTAGCCGATCTGGGCTGAGGCAATGACAAGCCGGGCCCATACGGCAGAGACTTGAGTGTGTGCGTGCGGTTGGCGTGTGGGCCCCGCTTGGCAGCGAGATAGCACTCGCGTGCGACTGACAGGCCTGGCCCGCACATCAGCGAGACAAAACAGGGGCGACGGGATTTCGGCTCACCGGCGGCGATCTGCAGCAAACCACGGCGAATGGTTTCCACCATGAGCATCAGCGTGATCACGCGCACCCAGGGGAACCATCACTTTGCTGCGGAACCGCCGGAGTAGGCACGCCACCATGAGGGTGCGGCGGAGGCCATGGCCGGCGAACAAAAACATCTGAAGCTTAATTCTTCCATGAATTTCTTAACGGCATGAGCATCAGTGGGTACTAGACATCGCGTTTGAGCACTTTATTTGAAGATAGTACATGCGGGGTGGTGTTCTCACCGTGCGCGGCTTGGGCGGAGGGAAGAACACGGCTGCGGGGATCAACGGAAGAGGAGAGCTCAAATTGGCGCTTGGGTTGTGTTCCTGTGATCACAAGGAATCTTCAGTTCAAACGATTCGGGCTAATTCGAATATTGAGCGTCATGCAGAAGTTTCTTCCTTTGGCGACCTTACCGACTCAAGAGGATGACCGGAGTTGGCACGCACGGAAGAAGCTCAAAAGTGGGTTGGTGCAGGTGTGTTGATGCTCGGAGTGGGTTTGCAGTGGCTTTTATAGAAGAGAGAAGGCGGTTGGTTCGGCTTGGCGAGAAGAGAGGGACGAGAGGAATGGCGCTGGGTGGTGCCGTGGCGATGAATTCAGCTTATCTCTTGCCGTGGCAACAATCGAAAGCAGCCGCGCAGGGGAATGAATCGGCTGGGTCAAGGCCGACTTAAGCGGTGGCGGCATTTGCACAGCAAAGCTTTGCCGTGGCAAGAAGTGGGCAAGGCGGCGGGATGGAACCGAGATAATCACGCGAGGTGGTCAGCGTTTCTCGAGTCCAAGGACTAAAGGCGATGCACGGCGAGGATAGCAAGGTGTACTGGGTCCTCGGGACTGAATTGCGGCGCTGTTGAGTCAAAAAGGAAGCGGCGGAGAGGCCTCTCTCACAAGTAGGGAGAGAGCGAGAGAGAGAGGGAGAACTGCGTGAGAGAAGAAGGGAGAAGAAGCATCCGGCGCAGGCAGCTGGCTCGGGAGATGAATCGAACGGCTGAGGCTTGGCCAGCGCACAGGGCTGGGCCCACAAGTCAGCGTCTAACGCATGAACAGGGCAGTAAAAATCCTAAGAGGCTGGCTTAACTGATAAGGTTCGATCAGTGAACCGACTTAGAAATTTACCAAACTTTTTCTGAGTGTTAGTTAGGCAAGGATAAGTGTCCAGTAAAAATTCTAGATAAAAACTCTTAGTAGAACTTTTATTAAAATTCTGACAATGCGATAATTAAATTTCTGATCATTCTGTTTTTGATTTATTAAAGTATTCTAATGATTTATTTTATTTTTGAAAATTTGTTTTTCAGATTTATTTGATCTAATAATTCTCCTGTAAAATTTTCATAATTTTATATTTAATATATAAATTATTAAAATTCTGACATCCCTTTTTCAGTTTTTCTGTCTTTTCTGTTTTCGAATTTATTAATGATTCAAATGCAAATATTTATCCTTGGTATTTTTACCAGAGGTTGATAAGATCATCATGTCGGCAAGATAAAAATCTCAAGGCCAGGTTCTTACTGGTTTCTTCTACACAAATCTCACATGGTAAATTTCAGCTTTACATTGCGGCAGATACTTTATGTTTTATATTTATTTTTATTGCTAGACTGATCTCAAGAGCCATGATTAAGCTTCTGGACATATCTAGCAGACAAGCACGGTTTTTGCTGGTTTTTATTGATTTAATGTTTTTGACTTTTTACTTTTATCATTTGGCATTTATGGACTTTTGTTTCAATGATTAAGGCCAAAATATTTCCAATAATTCAAGAAATCAAGAAAAATGCAATAATAATCACACATAAATTTTCATTTGCAATATTCTCCTTTTATTTAATTTAGGGCTGTTACAAATCTACCCCCCTTACAAAAATCTCGTCCTCGAGATTTGGCGAGGGTTTAGAAGAACTCAGGAAATTCTTGTCGAAGATGATCTTCTCTTTCCCAAGTGGCTTCGTCTTCGGTATGATTACTCCATTGGACTTTTAACATCTTATGAGATTTACTTCTTGTTTGACGTTCTGCTTCTTCCAAGATACGAATTGGATGTTCTCGATAAGAGAGATCTGGTTGAAGATCAATGTTTTCCAGATTGGTAAGCTCGGTAGGAACACGAAGACATTTCTTGAGTTGGGATACATGGAAGACATTATGAACATCAGATAATTGAGGTGGTAATTCTAGCTTGTATGCCATTTCACCAACTTTTTCCAGGATTTGATATGGTCCAATGTATCGAGGGGCTAATTTTCCTCGAACTTGGAAACGGCGGACTCCACGAAGAGGTGAAACTTTCAAATAGACATGATCGCCAATTTCAAAACTGAGGTCACGTCGACGATTGTCAGCATAACTCTTTTGACGTGATTGAGCTTCTTTTAATCGGCTTCTTACCATATCTACTTGCTCTTGAGCTTCTTGAATAAGATCTGGGCCAAAGAATTTCCTTTCTCCAACTTCAGACCAGAAAAGAGGAGTTCGGCATTTCCTCCCATAAAGTGCTTCAAAAGGTGACATTTGGAGACTAGATTGAAAGCTGTTGTTGTAGGAGAATTCTGCAAATGGTAAACTTTTCTCCCAATTAAGGCTATATGACAACACACATGCCCTTAACATATCTTCGAGGATTTGGTTTGTTCTTTCAGTTTGACCATCTGTCTGGGGATGATAAGCTGTACTGAAATTTAGCTTAGTTCCCAGAAGATTATGCAGATTTTCCCAGAAACGAGAAGTGAACTGGGATCCTCGATCTGAAACAATCGTCTTTGGAACACCGTGTAGACGAACGATGTTTTCCAAATACAATTCAGCAAGTTTGTCACCTGAATGGGTGGTTTTGACTGGGATGAAGTGAGCCACTTTGGTTAAGCGATCAACAATAACCCATATGGAATCATGCCCTTTTCTGGTTCTTGGCAGACCAGTGACGAAATCCATACTGATATCGTCCCATTTCCACTCAGGGATCTTCAATGGTTGAAGAAGTCCAGCAGGACGTTGATGCTCGGCTTTAACACGTTGACATACGTCACAAATTGCGACATATGCGGCAATGTCCTTTTTCATGCCAGGCCACCAATATTCCCGTCGGAGATCTTGATACATCTTTGTACTTCCGGGGTGGATTGTAAGGAATGATTCGTGAGCTTCTTTGAGAATTAAATCTTTAAGCTCAGAGTCATTAGGAACATAGATTTGATTCTTGTACATGAGTACTTCATCTGAACTTTCATGAAATTCAGATTCTATTCCTTGTTTTAACTCTTCACGAATCTTGATAATGGACTCATCTTTGAGTTGGGCATTCTTAATTCGGGATTTAAGAGTTGGTTGCACTTCAAGTGCGGCCAAGTAACCTTTTTCGACAATTCCCAAATTAAGCTTGCGAAACTCTTCTATTAGATCTGTTTGGTTGGTATAGGATGATACAGAAATACAATGGAGTTTGCGGCTTAAAGCATCTGCTACGACATTAGCTTTACCAGGATGGTATTGAATGTTAAGGTCATAGTCTTTTATCAATTCTAGCCATCTCCTCTGTCTCAGATTTAAATCTGGCTGGGTAAAGAAATATTTCAGACTTTTGTGGTCAGTGAAGATATTGCATCTATTACCGATGAGGTAATGATGCCAAATTTTGAGAGCATGCACTACGGCAGCTAATTCCAGATCATGAGTGGGATAATTGAGCTCATGAGGTCGCAACTGACGAGAGGCGTAAGCTACGACTTTTCTTTCTTGCATGAGAACACATCCAAGACCATGTCTTGATGCATCACAATAGACATCGAAGTTTTTGTGGACATCAGGTAACACCAGCACTGGAGCTGTTGTTAGCCTTTTCTTCAATTCTTGGAAACTTGCTTCACATTCGGATGTCCATTCAAACTTCTTTTCCTTCTTTAAAAGTTGTGTCAAGGGTCGAGCGATTTTGGAGAAATTCTCGATAAAGCGGCGATAATATCCCGCCATACCAAGAAAGCTTCGGACTTTGGGGATAGATTGGGGGATTCGGTCTAAGATAGTTTGAATTTTCTCAAGGGTTAATCGCAACACCATTTTCGGATAGGACATGCCCGAGAAAAGCAACTTCCTTTAGCCAAAATTCACATTTCTCGAATTTGGCGTAAAGTTTATGCTCTCGAAGTTTCTCGAGCACCATATGCAGATGTTGTACATGTTCTTCTTCAGATTTGGAGTATATGAGAATATCATCGATAAAAACCACTATGAACTTATCTAAATACTCCATAAATACTTTATTCATGAGAGTCATGAAACTGGCTGGAGCATTTGTAAGTCCAAAAGACATCACAGTGTATTCATACAGCCCGTAACGTGTGGTGAAAGCAGTTTTTGGAATATCCTCTGGTCTGATTTTCAACTGATAGTACCCATGTCTCAAATCAATTTTGGAAAAGATATGAGCACCGGTCAGTTGATCAAATAGATCATCAATACGAGGAGGAGGATATTTTTTTTGATGGTAACATCATTTAAAGCTCGGTAATCTACGCATATGCGTATACCACCGTCTTTTTAGGAACAAAAGAATGGACTACCCTACGGAGAAGAACTAGGTCGAATGAATCCTTTACTTAGTTGCTCATTAATTTGCTGCTTCAATTCGACTAACTCATCTGGGGGCATACGGTAAGGACGTTTAGAAATTGGAGCGGTTCCGGGGACAAGATTTATAACAAACTCCATGTCTCTATCTGGTGGAAGGCCGGGTAGCTCATTTGGAAAGACATCTGGATATTCAGAAACCACTGGAATTTGGTTGAAGTCTCTTGCTGTGGTTGAGCATAGAAAGGATTGTGGTTGTGAAGAACTTTGAATAGAAGAGAAATGAACTGAAATTCCTTCGGGACTAACTAAAGATATAGATCGATTGGCACAGTCTATGCATCCTTTATACTTAGACAACCAATCCATACCAAGAATTACATCTAGTCCTGAAGTTTCTATGAGGATGAGGTTAGCATAAAAGATTACCCCATTTATTTCAATGCTAACTTCGGGACATAGTCTTATGGTGTTCATGACAGATCCAGGAGAATAGACTATCATTTTTGAAGGAAGAAAACTAGTTTCAATGTCATGTTGTTCAGCAAACTTTTTAGAGATGAAAGAGTGTGATGCTCCAGAATCAAATAGTACTAAGGTAGGTACCGAGTGAGCGAGAAACATACCCAAGATTACTCGTCCATTGCATCATTAGCTTCTTCAGCAGTCACGTGATGAAGGCGACCGCTGATTGCTCCTTGACTTGGGGTAGATGCTGGCTTCGAAGTTTGAGCACCACCAAGTCCTTGGGGTCGACCTGGGGGTCGCTGAGGTGCCCCTTGAAATGATTGACGGGTTTGGACTTGACTCTTCTTTGGGCAAGCGTTGGCGTAATGCCCACGCTCTTTGCAATAAAAGCATGTGACGTTGGCCGCCTGATTTGAACTTCCAGACGGACGTCCTCTTTCACTTCTACTTGCACGGACTGGAGGAGGTTGGGGAGCTTGCATTTGCCTTCTCTGGCGCTGAGGTGGTGGTGCCACTGGTCGAACATTAGTCGGTTGACTAAAGCGCGGCCTTGAGGGGCTTGGAGCAGCAACTTTACGAGCCATCCACTTCCTTTTACGGCTCTCCATCACATCTCGTGAGCTATGCTCAGCTATAATAGCTTTGTCCACGAGAGTTTGGAAGTCGTGAAAGTCGTGGAGAGCTAGAGTATGCTTGACTTCATCATTCAAATTACTTCGGAAATGATCAATCTTCCTTGCTTCTGGGGTTACTTCAGAAGTTGCATATCTGGCGAGATAGTTGAAGCGATGAAGATATTCCATTACTGACATACTTCCTTGACGCAAATCAAGGAATTCTCGCTTCAAGTTAATCGACTTGAAGGAATATGAGTCCTCCGGAAAGCTGCCTTGAAATTTTCCCATAACACTTCTGGCCCATCAGGTTGAATTGCCTGGTAGTTCTCCCACCGACGTGCAGCAAAGACCTTGCAATTGGTATGAGGCATATAGAACTTTTTCTTGCTCATTGCATTGAGCAATATTCAGCTTCCCTTCGATTGAACGTAGCCAATCATCGGCATCCATGGGATCACCAAGAAGAAAAAGTCGGGGTCGAAGTTTTTAGAACTCTCCCAACTTAGATTGGCGATATGCCTCTACATTTCCGACCGCAGCAAAGCATAGCCAAGGTTGGTAGTGTTCGAACGATTCTTTGAAGAAGAAGGGTATCGCCTGCCTCGCCTTCTTCTATCATGGCTAGAACTTGAGCCATGGTAGGAGGTTCGTAATGCTTCTTCTTGAGACATTTTCTTGAGTTTGCGGAGGTGGATCTTGGGTTTGTCGAGAGGATGAAGCCCTTCCTACGGTTGGATGAACCGGATTGGGCTGCATTGGGGTGGTCAATGTCGCCCTTGGAATTTGGTCCTGAGGTGATGCCTCGCCTCGTAAAATCTCACTAAGAGATCTGGTAACAGGCATCTGAAATAGATTTCAGAAGAAGATTGATAAATCAATCTCTTTTTTTTTGTGTGTGTGTTGCTATTTATTATTCAAGGATCACAACATCGTAAAGATTTTAACAAAAGTTAAATATTTACGAGTAGGAGCCAAAAGCACACAATAAATACACAACCAAAAGCTTTATTTAACTCATAATATTTACAAAAGCAGTACGATGACATAACAGGTAAAGACCTACCACCATACTACTCTAGTGAAAGGACATCTACTCATAACCTACTATCTTCCTCTCTAGACTCTAAACAGTGCTGCTCTCAGCGTCTGACACCGTACCACGACGGCGGTAGACCTGCGGTCCTTGGGGACGGCGAAGAGTGAGACTACTACGTTCTACATGAATGCTAGGTAGACGAGGACGACTCCCACCTACTGACATCCTGGCCTGTCGTCTACGCCTCGGGGGTGCAGCAGCTTCTGGCGCTTCTTGAACCGTCGTCTGTGGTGCATCTCCTAGAGCTGATTGCGGAATCAATCCCATGGCAACGTAGGGAGCTATAGTGTTCTCCAGAGTTGCCACCCTGCGACGAGTTTCTCTAAACTCTGAAATCGCTTGGTGATAACCCTGGTCCAAAGCACTAACAAACTCCACTAGATTGCATAGAATTGGATTCAGCAATCCAGTCGGATCCATATAAACATTTTCCCCTCCTGGTGGGCGCGAAGGAAACCTCCTATAAGCACCTGCCAGCTCAGGTAGAGCATGACGTAGCCGAACTATAGCAACATAGGCGGCCTCATTCATAGCAGCCTGAACTGAATTCCCAGGTCCATCAAAAGCTCGGTCTCCTTCTTCATCTATAGATCTTGCTGGAATTATTACCCTTGCAATATATTCCACCGACACCGGGCTCACTGCAGCATGGAAAACCACATATCTCGGGTTCTCCGAAAAATGAGCAAATTCTAGCATGCGGGTGAGCACGCCCGACATGCCTGAATCCTCCCGGCTAGTAGTAGTATAGCAAGGTATATATATTCCCCCATCTGCACATTTAATAAGGAATTAGTATTCCTGATTAAATGCAAGATAGTAAAGAAGTTTTATAGGAAAAGATTCTAACAGAAATTAAAATAGGAGAGAGTTATCATATAGATAGCATTATTTATAATAATTAGATAGGTGAGACATCCTAATTCATCATTTTAGTATTTGGATTCTAATTTCAAATTTTAAGTTTCCATTACCCCAATTCACCTAGGGTTTCCTAAGGTCAAGATGGCTCGATACCAACTTGTGAGGTCCCCATTTTTGATAAGTTAATACCAAAAATGGATACCATGTGCACACAGTACTAGTCCCATGATCAGTGGCTAGTACGCACATTTACAAATTGATATCACCACCACACACATTTTATTATATTAGCGGAAGCAAAATTACATTATATTCTTACAATACCAAAAGTATAAAAACTGCAGTGGAGACATAAGTCTTGTAGTATGCGTTTCTAGCCCAAAATTCCCACAGGCAACTGACAAGGTGAACCCTAGTCAAACTCATCATTCACATCCCCGTATCCTGCATCGAGATAAGCGTCGTCGGGGAGATCTGATTCTTCACCTAAAATATCAACAGTGGCAAGTTGAGTACTTTCGTACTCGCAAGACTTTTGCAAATCCTACCATACATGCAGGCTATTCAAAGGAAAGGCTTTCATGGTTATTTTGCAGAAAGCTAAATTGCGAAAGAATTTTACTAAAGTGTAGAACATAAACGGAATTTAAGTAAAAGCAGTTAATATATAAGTATGAAACAATAAATTTCACGAACCTCAGTTCTTTCGATCATCTTCATGAATCAATCATTGATATATCACATATCAATCCAAAATAATTCATCTCCATGAATCAATCAATGACATCACGTCAATCCGAAATAATCTTTCCAACAAGGATATCCAATTCAAATCATGGTGCTAGACAGCACATATCAAAATCCACATTTGTAAAATAAAGCAGCTAACTATGTGATGACTTTACCAAATGCCCATGACCGTGGGCGCGGCTAATCGATTAGTTTTTACTCTGCAGAGTTGTACAGCTTTACCCACAAGAAATGATCAACCCCTTTTGCTAGGCCAATCGACACACTTCCTTTGGTGAGTCGGCAAGGCGATCATAGCATAACTGTTCAATTACTTAGCCCTAACTTTGCACCAGCACGGGACGAAAACCCATACCCTGGAAGAAGAACTCAGTGCATAGAAATGATGGAACTTCCCCAGAAATACGGCGTACACCGTTGTATCAGTAAACGTTGGTTCCATGATCACCTCGGTGTGGACGTCCCTCCGAGCAATCCATTAAGGAACAGCCCGTACTACTCCAGCCTACCAATGTGCAAAGCTAGTTCTAAGCAATTTAATTGGTTAAGACTGTCCCATACCAGTACTTGTGGTTGTACGGTTACTTTGGCCTGAAAACAACCCATAGTTCGGTCCTTAATCCGACACAGGCAATAATCTCCCCCTACACTACGTGCAATCTCTTCTGCACACCTGGCTATTGCCAATAATTGCCTGCACCAATATTATTGTTTCGTTTTCATTTTTTAACCAAAATAACCAAAATCACCATCATGCCTTAGCATGTCCAAATGTCATTTGATCAATGTCTCAATCATGTCCAAGTATCATTTGATCAATGTCTCTATTTGATGTATACGAAGTCTAAAGCATGGCTAAGCAACATTGTATATACCCAGATTGACATCATGTAATGTCTAACCATGATTCTAAGGTATCAAGGTTCACAATTTCATTTATATCAAGGAGGTTTCAGGAATCAACAGGTATAACTACCATTACCCACAATATAGCAGAGTTTAATAAATATACGCATGCAATAAAATCATTTAATGAAAACATTTATAAAATTGGGATCAACATGGTCAAAGGAGGTGCTTGCCTTGTTGATTGATGTCAATCGTACTCATGATCGCCAAGAACTAACTCCGATTCGTCGGGTTCTATTCGTCGTCAATAGTAATAATAACCCGAGAAATGACAAATCTTAATAAGGCAAATAGAAAGATCCAAATAAAATAATTTTCATATAACATGCATGAATCTTTGTTTAAATTATTTAAAGTTTCATTTGTTCATGATAACTAATATATGTACATGTATGATTATGTATATATGTATATAAGATTACATGTTTCATTTATTGATTTAGTATAACGTGATGATATAAAATTCTCTAAAGTATTGGTTATGATTATAATTCCAGCAATACAAAATTATGAAGCACATATTCATAATTTAATATTGAATCATATATATTTAATAATGACTTATTGTTCCTCATATAATAATTTAAACATTTTCCATAGTGAACCCTATTTATTTTTACATATTCAGGTTCCTAAAATCATAAGTATTCTAACAAAATTGGTTTTACCTAATTAGAGTTCATTTGCACAAATTCCATGTATAGCATATTTGAATTCTTCATTTAAATTAATATTAAAATTTTAAACAGAGTTGAACTTTCAAATATTTTTGCATATTATGAATCTACAGGAATTTAGACAAATTTAGCAATTTATTTCACTCAATTTTGACTATTGGTTCAAAAGATATGAGCATATGAACATTTTCGGGTTAATAAATGCTGATAAAATCAAAATATTCTAAAAATGGAAAGTACGTTTTCGCTTTGCTTTTACGCTTTCCAAATTTAGCCGATCTGGCCGAGGCAATGATGTCGGCCCATACTGGCAGAGACTTGAGGTGTGCGCATGTGGCGTGTGGGCCCCGCTTAGCGCCGAGATAGCACTCAAGGCGATCGACAGTTCGCCCGCATCAATGAGACAAAACAGGCGACGGATTTCGGCTCATCGGCGGCGATCTGCAAAGAAACCACGGCGAATGGTTTCCACCATGAGCATCAGCGGATCACGCAGCACCAGGGGAACCATCACTTTGTCGCGAACCGCCGGAGTAGGCACGCCACCATGAGGGTGCGGCGGAGGCCATGGCCGTGAACAAAACATCTGAAGCTTAATTCTTCCATGAATTTCTTAACGGCATGAGCATCGGTGGGTACTAGACATCGCGTTTGAGCACTTTATTTGAAGATAGTACATGCGGGGTGGTGTTCTCACCGTCTTGCTGCTTGCGGAGGGAAGAACACTACCGGGGATCAACGGAAGAGGAGAGCTCAAATTGGCGCTTGGGTTGTGTTCTGTGATCACAAGGAATCTTCGCCAAAGCGATTCGGCTAATTCGAATATTGAGCGTCACAGAAGTTTCTTCCTTTGGCGACCTTACCGGGACTCAAGAGGATGACCGGAGTTAACGCATGGAAGAAGCTCAAAAGTGGGTTGGTCTGTGTGTTGATGCTCGGAGTGGGTTTGCAAGTGGCTTTTATAGAAGAGAGAAGGTTGGTTACGGCTTGCGCGAAGAGAGGACAGAGAGGAATGGCGCTGGGTGGTGCCGTGGCAATGAATTCAGCGCTTATCTCTTGCCGTGGCAACAATCGAGCAGCGCCAGGGGAATGAATCGGTTTGGTCGAGGCCGACTTAAGCCGTGGCAAGATTTGCACGCGTGCAAAGCTTTGCCGTGGCGACAAGTGGGCAAGGCGGGATGGAACCGAGATAATCACGCGAGGTGGTCAGCGCTCGAGTCAGATGACCAAGGCGATGCACGGCAGGGATAGCAAGGTGTATCGGGTCCTCGGGGACTGAATTGCGCGCGGTTGAGTCAAAAGGAAGCGGCGGAGAGGCCGCTCTCTCTCACAAGTGAGGGAGAGAGCGAGAGAGAGGAGAACTGCGTGAGAGAAGAAGGAGAAGAAGCATCCGGCGCAGGCAGCTGGCTCGGAGATGAATCGAACGGCTGAGGCTTGGCCAGCGACAGGGCTGGGCCCACAAGTCGGCGTCTAACGCATGAACAGGCAGTAAAAATCCTAAGAGGCTGGCTTAACTGATAAGGTTCGATCAGTGAACCGACTTAGAAATTTACCAAACTTTTTCTGAGTGTTAGTTAGGCAAGGATAAGTGTCCAGTAAAAATTCTAGATAAAAACTCTTAGCAGAACTTTTATTAAAATTCTGACAATGCGATAATTAAATTTCTGATCATTCTGTTTTTGATTTATTAAAGTATTCTAATGATTTATTTTATTTTTGAAAATTTGTTTTTCAGATTTATTTGATCCAATAATTCTCCTGTAAAATTTTCATAATTTTATATTTAATATATAAATTATTAAAATTCTGACATCCCTTTTTCAGTTTTTCTGTCTTTTCTGTTTTCGAATTTATTAATGATTCAAATGCAAATATTTATCCTTGGTATTTTTACCAGAGGTTGATAAGATCATCATGTCGGCAAGATAAAAATCTCAAGGCCAGGTTCTTACTGGTTTCTTCTACACAAATCTCACATGGTAAATTTCAGCTTTACATTGCGGCAGATACTTTATGTTTTATATTTATTTTTATTGCTAGACTGATCTCAAGAGCCATGATTAAGCTTCTGGACATATCTAGCAGACAAGCACGGTTTTTGCTGGTTTTTATTGATTTAATGTTTTTGACTTTTTACTTTTATCATTTGGCATTTATGGACTTTTGTTTCAATGATTAAGGCCAAAATATTTCCAATAATTCAAGAAATCAAGAAAAATGCAATAATAATCACACATAAATTTTCATTTGCAATATTCTCCTTTTATTTAATTTAGGGCTGTTACAATGTCCATGCATTGATTATAAAATCTGAAGATATTTGAAACTCAAATACAGATCGAAGCACACTTGATTCGGAGGGGTTTCAAAGGGGCTATACATGTTGGACCACCATGGCGAAGAGCATAATATACAAGAAGCAGAAGTAGTGTTAATATCGTCGACGAAGTCAATGATATGTCGGATGATCATATCGATTGTGCTTCCGATGAGGATAGGTTGCAGAATGACAATTTGGATCAGATGTTGCGCGATGCAGAGGGAAACCTTGATGACAGGGAATATGGAAAGTTCCGGGGCTTGATGGAGGACTCGGAGAAACCTTTGTTCGCGGGTGCAAGTTGAAATACACAAGGTTATCATCCGTGCTTGAACTACTCAAATTGAAGGCAAGCAACGGTTGGTCCGACAAGAGTTTCACAACATATTACGTCTATTGGCGGACATGCTTCTAGAGGGAAACGAGTTGCCGACAACCACCTACAAAGCCAAGAAGGTTCTTTGTCCCTTGGGAATGGAAGTAGAAAGAATACATGCATGTCCAAATGATCGTATCCTGTCTGCAAAGAGTACACAAACTTGCATATATGTCCGTGTGCAACGATCCGTTACAAGCGTAAGAGTCATTAGGATGATGATGGTGAGAGCATTGAGGTGAAAAAAGGTCCTCTGCTAAGGTGGCATGGTATCCGCCTATAATTCCCGTTTGAAGCGTTTGTTTGCGAACCCAAAGGAGGTAAAAGCTGTTGCGTTGGCACTTTGAGGAGCGAAGAATGATGGAATGCTAAGGCAACCTGCTGATTCTATCCAAAGGAGAAACATCGACAGAGCTTTCAAGAATTCGGTGCGGATCCGAGAAATATAAGGTTTGGATTGAGTCAGATGGAATGAATCCTTTCGGTAACATGAGCAATAAGATAGCACTTGGCCCAGAATCTCAGATCTACAACCTTCCTCCTTAGTTGTGTATGAAGCGGAAGTACATTATGTTGTATGCAGTGCGTATCCAAGGATTCAAACAACCAGGAACGATATTGATGTGTACCTAGCTCCATTGGTGGAAGATCTAAAAACACTCGTGGGTTACCGGGGTACGTATGGGATGCGTACAAACGAGAGAACTTTACTTTGCAATCGCTTGTTGTTCTCGCACCATAAATGATTACCCGCCCTTGCTAACTGTCGGGCTAGAGTACAAAAGGAACCAAAGCTCGCACTCCTTTGCTTAAATGATACCGAGAATTTATGGTTGAATCACTCATAAAACCGTGTACATGCGTCACCAAGTAGGTTCCTTCGGAGGAATCACCCATATCGCAAGATGAAGCAACTTTTCACGGAAGGAACGAAATGGTTCAGCTCCAAGGCGTTTGAGCGAGAGAGATGTTCATGACATTGTTAAGGATTTGGATGTTGCGTATGGAAAGGGACGAAATCAAGTACCCGTGAAAAGAGCATGTGGAAGAAGAGATCAATATTCGGGACCTACCTTCTGGAGCACCTAGAAGTTCGCCATCGCATCGATGTCATGCACGAGAGAAGAATGTCCGTGTGATGCGTGATTGGTCTCTTACTCAACATTAAGGGTAAAACAAAGGATGGTATCAACGCACGGCTTGACTTGGTCGATATGGGCATAAGACATGAGTTAGCACGAAAGAGACCGATAAAGGCCGTCGTGCTTGGAACCCGCTTGTTATACTCTGTCAAAGGCCGAAGAACTGAATCGCGATGCTTGCATGGTGTGAAAGTTCCGTCCTACACTCCTCCAACATGAAGATACTTGTTTCGTTGGAAGATTTGAAATTAACCGCATGAAGTCTCATGATTGTCATGTGTCGATGACACTGATGCTCCTCGTCCGCAATTAGAAGTATTTTGCTTGGTCAAGGTCCGAGAGACAATCACTAGGTCAGTGTTATTTCTTTAACACAATCGCCGAAGGTCATCGATCCCGGGACTAGATGCTCTGCAAGTCGAGGTGGTGATGACTCTATGTAATCTTGAGATATATTTCCCTCCATCATTTTTCGATATCATGGTCCATCTCATTGTTCACCTTGTGACGAGATAAAGATATGCGGGCCGTTGTTCCTCGTAGCATGTACCCGCTCGAGAGGTACATGGGAATTCACAAGTCTTCGTCTGGAATCGATCTCGTCCGGAGGGTAGCATTGTTGAAGGTTATGCAACGAGAAGAGGCCGTCGAGTTCTCGTCGATTACATGGCCCAGTCGAACCGATAGGTGTGCCTCGATCTCGCCATGAGGGAGGCTTCAGGGTATCGAGACCATCGGAAGGAAAGCAATCACGCCTGATTCGGTTGCGTATGCTCGAGCCCATTTCACGGTTTTGCAACACATGTTTGTAGTGTCCGCCTATATCGTCGAGCACAAGCAATGGCTAAGGCAAGATAATCTAGCACGACAGGAGTCTTGGATCACGAGACAGCATAACCTTCAGTTCAACAAATGGTTGAAGGAGCGACCTATCACTGGGAGCTCTTCAGATGACACGCTAACATAGTTGGCAAAAGGACCAACTTTTACAGTTGTCACATGGAAAGGATATGACTTAAATGGATACACATTTTACACGAGAGATCAGGATATGAAGAGCACAAATCAGAATAGCGGTGTCCGCATAGATGCATTCAATAATACATTTGGGTTGACGAGGAGCTCCTACTATGGGTTTATAGAGGAGATATGGGAGCTCGACCACGACTTTTCAAGATTCCCTATTTCGATATCGTTGGGTCCACCTCCAAAGACGTGAAGATTGACAAGAATGGCATCACTATGTGGACCTCGAGCGGTCGGATACCAAGATGATTCGTACTCGCTAACCAAGTTGTTCAAGTCTTCTATGTAACCGACTCGTCCAACAAGAAGCGCCACGTAGTTCTTCAGGGAAAAAGGAGAATTGTCGGAGTTGAGAATGTAGTAGATGAGGAAGAGTACAATCAATTTGATGAGTTGCCACCTATGAAAAATGACATCCTAGTCCCAGAAGAACAACATGAGGAAGCAAGCTACACACGCGTCGATCATCATGAAGGGCTAATTTTCATACAAAAGAATAAGCATGTGGAGTAGTTATGAGAAGGGTGCATTGTCATCATGTTTACAAAATTTCATGTGTAATAATATTACATGTAAGGATGATACGACCCATCATGCTTTGTACATATGATTGTGATGATCTTTGTAAGTAGCTTGTGAAGCATCCGAATTATGTTTATATGATTGTGATGACCTTAGTAAGTAGCTTGTGAAGCATCTGAATTATGTCAGATTGTGATGACTATCTTCCTTCAATGCAAGCAAGTGAGCTCATGACTATCTTCCTTTAATGCAAGAGGCGAGCTCTGCCATTCCATTCAAAAAAATGAAAAGTACTTACCACAAACGGTTCTAAATTCAACGAATGCAGTGATGTTTAGATCACGAGCGGTTCTAAAATAGAACAATCAGGATGTTTATATCACGAGCGGTTCTAAAATAGAATAGTCTGTGATGTTTTATTATCGCTGCATCGTTCTAAAATAGAACCGCTCTGTGATGTTTATATCACAGACGGATCTAAAATAGAATAGTTCATGATGTTATCACAGCATCGTTCTAAAATAGAACTGCTCAGTGATGTTTTGTTATCACGAGCGGTTCTAAAAGAGAACAAAGTGTGATAATAAAACATCACGAGCGGTTCTATTTTAGAACCGCTCGTGATATAATATCACTGCATCGCTCTATTTTAGAACCGTCGTGGTATGTCTCCTATATATCTCTTCTGCGCAGACCTCATTCACAAGACGCCAAACCCTAACCCAGCTCTGTGACCTTTTGTCTCCATGGCGCTCCCCTCGGCGACGGTGGCCTCCCCTCTCGGCATCCTCCTCTCGACGTCCTCCCGCCATCGACCTCCCCTCCCCAAAGATCGACATCCTCCCCCGCATCGGCATCCTCCCCGCAGCCGACGTGTTCCACGGGTGGGCGGCTGTGTTCTTGTGCATCTCGGCTTCAACCGTGATTCTCGCTTTGCCTCGGCTTTGTTGGCTCGGATCCAACGCTACGTAAGCAAATACGGTGCCCTCTCTGTGGATCTGAGGATCAGTGAACCGATTGAGTATTTCTGGGGGACTAGCCATCGAGCTAGAGGCCGTTTCTCGATCTGGAGGCACTGCCTGGCCATTTGCTCTATTTTTTCGGTGTTGCTCGCTAGTTAGTGAGTTCGGGACACTTTCTGTGATTATTCTCGGTCTTGCAAAGGGGCCACCGATCTACGGCTTAGGGGACCTTGCGCGTGGGCTTAATGTTCAGTGATGATTTAGGGGATGGAATAGACTAATTATGACAACAAATCTTAGCAGTCAATTTCACTTTCATATATATATATATATATATATATATATATATATATATTTGATTAGCTCTATTGCAAACCTGTCTTTATATGCTTAGTTAGTGAATATTTACGCCATCGCTATTGTCATCTATCTTACTACTGCATTCGGTAACATTTCACTATCTTGTTTCCTTAGCATTGCTTCAGAGCATGTTATTTATTGTTCCAAAAAGCTTACTTTGAATGATTCACTATTCTTGTGCATATAAGATAACCAATTGAGTAGATTTATACTTAACTCGTCAAGTATTAAATCATTATTGAGATAAAGTTGTCACAATCTAGTCTATTACTTGTCCATTGTGGCGAGGAGGGCCTTTTAGGCAACCCGACATCCGAGAATATTCAAACAATCAATATGAGCTTTATGCTAATTGCTTTATTCGTAATAATTGTACATGTTCATATGTGAGATCCTGAGCTTCGCTCTATTATTCATTAACTGCCAAAGTTCAATCCATATGTATTCTTCGCTTGTCTCGCTGTGTGGATATCCTAGTTTTAGGGGAGTGTCAACGAAATTTTTATTAAGTTCGGCAACCTCCTAGTTCGCTTTTTTGCTAAAAGGCTAATAACAAGCCATTTAGGCTAGTTCTTTTAAAAGGCTAATAACAAGCCATGGTATCCACAAACTTATTCACTCTAATTTGATTTTATTTGTTCTTCTCTTTTAGTTCACCTGAAACTATTTTAACTTATAAAGAAGATGTCATCCTCTAATCCATCGTTTGAAGGACATGATGTGCCCTCAAAAGAAGAACTGACCTGCATTGCAAGAGGACCAAACAAAAGGCCAACAGACCGATATACCATTACGAGATTGATCCAAAGGATGGGGCCCTAGAAAGCCAAAAAGGCAAAGAAATGCATTTGGAGTATGTGGGATAGTAGCATGGGAACAGTTCCGATCACGCTATCTTCCTCGGAGGTTGGTGACTATTGAGGCTCGCAATGCCTTGTCGACGAAAAGTTCTTTCATCGCTCAACATTCCGAAGAATTCGCTCCCTAGTGCGACGCAGATGCACCGCTAGCGGCAGAGAAGGCATGGAAGACCTTCAAGCATACGCTTTTCAGAGACTACATCAAGAAGAATATAGATCCATACTCTATGTATGGGTTCATTGATGCGACACGTGGCGGCGTTTTATTGAGATGAAGACGATAGAAGCGAATTGCAAGTCAAAGTGAAGTAAACAAGGCCTTGCAAGCAAGGAACACTCACCCCATAGACTCGCACCGCTCTGCATCGGGGAAGAGAGCGAATGGGACAGGGGAGGACGAGGAGGGTATCTCGCCATTTCCAAAGAATCACAGATCCACGTGCGAGAGGCGGCTAAGAGCGAGGTCTTCGCCACGTCCTCGCAACCGTCTCCTTCGTAAACCAGCGACGAGGAAGTCTCCGCCAACGCCGTAATATATAAATCGAACTACCAATTTTACGTAATTAGTCCATGACTTCATAAGTGAAATAACTTATCGATTCTTGCGGTAGCGTTGAGTACACAATCGATCGATGGCTCTTTTTGCCGTGACAGGAGAAAGATGCACCGTCCATGGCCTTGGGAAACAAGGAACACCCTGTCGTACAAGAGGCATAGGGGTGATTCTCTGCATTTACTTCCACATATACCAAGTAAGAAGAGAACTAAAAGCCGAGCACGAGTCAAATCTTATAAGGAATTTGGAGGACAAGTTGAGAGGAGAGTTGACGGGAGAACTGAGAGAAGAATTTTATGAAAGGATAAGAATCCTCGAGGAAAAGCTCACCAATCAAGAAAGAAATAATGTACAAGCCCCAGAAGTATGTCCGCAAGTCAGCCCCATTGCCCATAAGAGCAGCTGTGCATCCGTTCCTCCAAGTGACATAGATGAACATAGCGGGACTTATCCTGTATGTGACATTAAGGTGGCCACGCAGTGCAATCTCCAAGTGAGAATTAACAATGGCACCGCCTTCCTCGGCAATGCTTGGGGCATGGCGTATCCATCCACTAAGGGGACCATGGTGCACGGTACCATGATAGCGCCGGGTTTCACCAAGGTCATTGTGGATGGGGTATTTGATAGTTTCAAAATTGTCGATCTACAGAAGCCGCCAAACGACGAGATCGTGAAACTTGGAGATGCCATTGGCACATTCATCCAATGGCCTAGTAGCGACATCTCCCTGGTCGTCCCTTCTGTCATGCAACAATCGCGACGATCTGATTCGCCTATTGTATCGCCGTCTGATCAGTTGGCTACCAAATCGCCGAACAGAGAGCGTACTCCACTTGATGTACATAATGTTGACCTCTTTCTGCCCATTCCTCTCCGTGAAGGGTTCATACAAAACAAAGAAAGGCAAGGGCAAACAGAAGAAAGAAAGGCAAGAACAAGTCGACTATCCATCTGCGAGTTGGCTAAAAAATACAAGCTAGGAGAGCCGTTACTAACGAAAGGCAGCGTAACTTTACTTAATATACCTTGCCAACAATTGCATGAGTGGTACACCCAAGAAGCTGGAAAGCCAGAGCGTGAACGTACAACAAGTATCAGCGTTAATTTCAAGTATGAACATCTATTCAACGACTCGGGGGCTTCTTCACGGCCGATTTTCGACTTGTTCCATCTCTACAACCTCGACGCCCTCGGCCGCACTCATAAGATGCTAGACCTTGTAAGTGTGTGCTATCACGGTCTACATTCGCCTAATAGTGATAAATGTCCTCCAATATATATATAATTCGCCTTTGTATATATAGATACATGCAACTTGAAGCGACACGGCGAAACTATCGATCGGTTTCCTCGACCCACATATAGTCTCAAAGCAAACAATGGATGAGGATATAAACATGGTCAAGAAATACGTGATAGAGGCATTGCTAGCACAAAAGATAAAGAATTCATACTTATACCCCATAACCCGGGTAAGTGCTACCACATGCTATACTTTGGTCTCGCATCAGTGCACACAACTCGCTTTCGCTCATTGTCCATTGTGATATACTGTGTAGGTTTCACTTTGGGTTCTAATTGTAATTGAACCAACCACAAACCGGGTTAAGTACCTTGATTCCTGACGTGAAACACATCTGTGATGTTTATATCCTGAGCGGATCTAAAATAGAATAATCGTGATGTTTTATTATCACGAGTTGTTCTAAAATAGAACGTCTGTGATGTTTTATTATCACAGGCGGTTCTAAAAAGAAACGATGTGTGATAATAAAACATCACGAGCGGTTCTATTTTAGAACCGTCGTGATATAAATATCCTGTTGTTCTATTTTAGAACCGTCTGTATATCTCCTATATATCTCCCAGTGAGACCTCATTCACATACACGCCAAACCTAACCCACTCTGTGACCTTTTGTCTCCTTGGCGGCTCCCCTCGGCGTCTGGTGGCCTCCCCTCTCGGCATCCTCCCTCTCGGCGTCCTCCCGCCATCGACCTCCCCTCCCGGCCTCGACATCCTCCCGGCATCGGCATCCTCCCGCGCGGCGTGTTCCACAGGGTGGTGGCGTGTTCTTGTGCATCTCGGGCTTCAACCGTGATTCTCGCGCTTTGCCTCGGCTTTGTTGGCTCGGATCAACGCTCGTAAGCAAATCGGTGCCCTCTCTGTGGATCGAGGATCGGTGAACCGATTGAGTATTTACGGGGACTAGCCATCGAGCTAGAGGCCGTTTCTCGATCTGGAGAGCCTTTGCTGGCCATTTGCTCTATTTTTCGGTGTTGCTCTGCTAGTTAGTGAGTTACGGGACACTTTACGTGATTATTCTCGGTCTTGCAAAGGGCGGTCGATCTACGGCAGGGACCTTAGTGTGGGCTTAATGTTGATGATGATTTAGGGATGGAATAGACTAATTATGACAACAAATCTTAGCGATCAATTTCACTTTCATATATATATATATATATATATATATATATATATATTTTGATTAGCTCTATTGCAAACTGTCTTTATATGCTTAGTTAGTGAATATTTACGCTACTTGCTATTGTCATCTATCTTACGGTACATTACGGTAACATTTCACTATCTTGTTTCCTTAGCATTGCTTGAGCATGTTATTTCTTGTCGATAAGCTTACTTTGAATGATTCACTATTCTTGTGCATATAAGATAACCAATTGAGTAGATTTATACTTAACTTTGTCAAGTATTAAATCACATTATTGAGATAAAGTTGTCACAATCTAGTCTATTACTTGTCCATTGTGGCGAGGAGGGCCTTTAAGGCAACTTGACATCGAGAATATTCAAACAATCAATATGAGCTTTATGCTAATTGCTTTATTCGTATCTTGTACATGTTCATATGTGAGATCTGAGCTTGTTCTATTATTACATTAGCTGTCAAAGTTCAATCCATATGTATTCTTACCTTATGCTGTGTGGATATCCTAGTTTTAGGGAGAGTCTTGCGAAATTTTTATTAAGTTCGGCAACCTCCTAGTTAAACTTCTTTTGCTAAAAGGCTAATAACAAGCCATTTAGGCTAGTTCTTTTAAAAGGCTAATAACAAGCCATGGTATCCACAAACTTATTCACTCTAATTTGATTTTATTTGTTCTTCTCTTTTAGTTCACGAAACTATTTTAACTTATAAAGAAGATGTCATCCTCTAATCCATCGTTTGAAGGACATGATGTGCCCTCAAAAGAAGAAGCCCGCACTGCATTGCAAGAGGACCAAACAAAAGGCCAACAGACCGATATACCATTACGATTGATCCAAAGGATGGGGCCCTAGAAAGCCAAAAAGGCAGCAAATGCATTTGGAGTATGTGCGGGATAGTAGCATGGGAGCGAGGTTCGATCACGCTATCTTCACGGAGGTTGGTGACTATTGAGGCTCGCAATGCCTTCTTGACGAAAGTTCTTTCATCGTTCAACATTCGGAAGAATTCGCTCCCCTAGTGCGACGGTATGCCTTTGCTAGCGGCGAGAAGGCATGGAAGACCTTCAAGCATCGCTTTTAGTAGACTACATCAAGAAGAATATAGATCCATACTCTATGTATGGGTTCATTGATCGGACACGTGGCGGCGTTTTATTGAGATGAAGGCGATAGAGCGAATTAGATGCGTCAAAGTGAAACAAACAAGGCCTTGCAAGCAAGAACACTCACCCCCATAGACTAAAGCGCTGCGCTCTGCGGGGAAGAGAGCGCAATGGGGCGAGGGAGGGCGAGGAGGTATCTCGCCATTTCCGGCAATCACAGATCCACGTGCGAGGCGGCTAAGCGAGGTCTTACGCCCGTCCTCTGCAACGTCTCCTTCGTAAACCCAGCGGACGAGGAAATGCATAGCGCACAGTAATATATAAATCGAACTACCAATTTTACGTAATTAGTCCATGACTTCATAAGTGAAATAACTTATCGAGGATCTTGCGGTAGCGTTGAGTACACAATCGGCCGATGGCTCTTTTTGCGAGAGCGGGGAGAAAGATGCCTTATCCATGGCCTTGAAACAAGGAACACCACAGTCGTACAAGAGGCATAGGGGTGATTCCCAGACGACTTCCACATATACTGAAGTAAGAAGAACTAAAAGCGAACACGAGTCAAATCTTATAAGAATTTGGAGGACAAGTTGAGAGGAGAGTTGACGGAGAACCGAGAGAAGAATTTTATGAAAGGATAAGAATCCTCGAGGAAAAGCTCACCAATCAAGAAAGAAATAATGTACAAGCCCAGTATGTCCTTAAGTCAGCCCCATTGCCCATAAGAGCATTGTGCATCCGTTCCTCCAAGTGACATAGATGAACATAGCGGGACTTATCTGTATGTGACATTAAGGTGTACAGCGGTGCAATCTCCAAGTGAAATTAACAATGGCACCGTTCCTCGGCGGCTTGCTTGGGGCATAAGCGTATCCATCCACTAAGGGACCATGGTGCGCGTACCATGATAGCGTAGGGTTTCACCAAGGTCATTGTGGATGGGGTATTTGATAGTTTCAAAATTGTCGATCTCTGAAGCCGTAAGCAGCGAGATCGTGAAACTTGGAGATGCCATTGGCACATTCATCCAATGGCCTAGTAGCGACATCTCCTGGTGCGTCCCTACGTCATGCAACAATCGCGACGATCGATTCGCCTATTGTATCGCCGTCGATCGATTGGCTACCAAATCGGCGATCGTAGGCGAGACTCACTTGATGTACATAATGTTGACCTCTTTCTGCCCATTCCTCTCCGTGAAGGTTCATACAAAACAAAAGAAAGGCAAGGGCAAGCAGAAGAAAGAAAGGCAAGAACAAATCGACTATCCATCTGCTTGAGTTGGCTAAAAATACAAGCTAGGAGAGCCGTTACTAACGAAAAGGCGTAACTTTACTTAATATACCTTGCCAACAATTGCATGAGTGGTACACCCAAGAAGCTGGAAAGCGAGGCGTGAGCGTACAACAAGTATCGGCGTTAATTTCAAGTATGAACATCTATTCAACGACTCGGGGGCTTCTTCACGGTCGATTTTACGGACTTGTTCCATCTCTACAACCTCGGCGCCCTCGGCCGCACTCATAAGATGCTAGACCTTGTAAGTGTGTGCTATCACGGTCTACATTCGTCTAATAGTGATAAATGTCCTCCAATATATATATAATTAGCCTTTGTATATATAGATACATGCAACTTGAGCGACACGGCAGAAACTATCGATCGGTTTCCTCGACCCACATATAGTCTCAAAGCAAACAATGGATGAGGATATAAACATGGTCAAGAAATACGTGATAGAGGCATTGCTAGCACAAAAGATAAAGAATTCATACTTATACCCCATAACCCGGGGTAAGTGCTACCACATGCTATACTTTAGTGCATCTTGTGCACACAACTCTGTTTCGTTCATTGTCCATTGTGATATACTGTGTAGGTTTCACTGGGTTCTAATTGTAATTGAACCAGACACAAAGCGGGTTAAGTACCTTGATTCGGACGTGGCGAAAACCACGACTTGACACCTATCGCAAAATTACTCACCGGTAATCACGTTTCCTCGTACATGGTGGTGTGTAAGTTGTTCGAGTTTATATTGCTATTGGAATGGCTTAGGCTAACCTTTTGCAATCTTGTAGAGCGTTCAAACACGTGAAAGATTGGACTAAACTACAACATGATTTGAACTTTCCGGTATCCGCTATACACAACAATTCTATATCAAACCCCGTAATAGTGACTCTAGAACTAACCATAGGTTTTATTTGCAGTGCCACCAGCACGGTCAGGGAAATAACCTATGTGGATTTTATGTTTGCTACAACATGCAAACCATCATCGCTAAAAAAATAGCGATGCAGTTAAAACGCGTTGGTGAGGTCCATTTGAGCAACATTAGAGGAGAGTTTGTTTCTTCACGCTCACAAAGTAATACATAAAAAGCGCGTTCCACATGACTGATAACTCTGAGTTGTACAATTGTCAAATGGTATTCATTAATTCGGAAAATATGTCAAAAACTTGTGGTTATTCTTGTTTGTATGATTCATTGTATTGTCACATGATATTATCCTTAATACATATTTGCTCATCTTGAATGCAACAACTTAACAATGTCTTGCTTGTTGGAACTAGATGTTTTTCCAACACCCTCGTGATGAACCTTCATTATTTATGGTTTGTTGTTGAAATTTCCATCTACTTAGGTATTCTGCATCAATATTTCTGAGACCACGGCTAGTTATAGATGTTGTAATTGAATATCTGCACTTCCTATATGCATTGAGGCAGCAGTTTGTCCGATCGGGATAGACTTAAAATATAAACATTTGTAGCGCTTTTCTCCTTCTTATGATAATGTTGATGGAACTCGACTAATAAATCAACCAAGACCGCATGCGGCATGGCGAGTGATGGCAACCATAGAGTGCTTGATCGAACTGACACCTTTGGAGTGTGTGATTTGCTTCATGCCATATGAAGTGGCCTTGCCGCAGTCACCGTCGTGCCCGCGGTCTGCGATGCGGACGACATGCTCTTGCAGACGTCACCGTCGTGCCACGATGGGAGAAAATGGTACTTTGAAAAAATTTGTAGATGTACTTGATAGATTACTCTAGGTAGGGTAATTAAAGATTGAACAAATGTGATTGCAAGTCGGGTCTTCCATGGACCCGACTTGATAGATACTCTAGTTAGGCTAATTAAAGATTGAACAAATGTGATTGCAAGTCGGGTCTTCCATGGACATGGAAGACCGACTTCTGACAACTAATCTATGAAATCATCTACAAATTTTTAAAAGTACCATGTTTATACATCATGCAAATTCTTAATGAGTGCAATCACTTCATAAGGCAAAAAATGATTTCGACAATAAATATGTTTGCGAGACTGATGTTTATTATCGAGTTCCATCAACATTATCAGAAGGTGTTTATATTTAAGTCTATGTGGAAAAAAAAGTCATCATAGGCGGTTCTTATTTGAAAAATGCGTGATAAGTTAACAACACCATATCCTGAGGCGGTTATGATTTGAAAGCGTATGCGTGATATTTATTATCACAGACGGTTCTCATTTGAAACCGTCTGTGATAACTAAATATCCGAGCGGTTTATTAATGAACCGTCTGCGATATATATTTTCTCGAGCGGGTGGAAAACCGTCTCTGCGATCTTCTTCATCACAGGACTTATTATTCTTGACGGTTCACAAAACCATCTCGATGGCGTTCTGAACCGCGAAATGCGTGATGATTTCTGTAGTAGTGGTGGTTGCAAGGCTAACTCAGGTCAAAAGCTCGCAAGGTTAAGTCCTTAGGGTGATCAAAGTAACGCTTCCACATACCCTCTACCCATCGGGCCCACCTTGGCACACTTGCCACTTGCTTTGATCTAAGTGATTACCAACTCAATTGATTATCAAGCCCCACGTGCTATCTACAAGTCAACATCATTGCGTGACCTCTCTCATCACCACAACTCAATCTCATTGTACGACCACACATGACACACAAGTTCATAGCATTGTTCCATATTCCATTAGTCAAGATTAATTATCGATGATTCGCGTACATGTGATGACGTGGCATGGCTAAGCAAGTTAATACGATCTAACCATCCCGTATTGACTTTAATATCAATCAACTATAGTGAACCAATCTAAGGTGACAAATAGATCATGGTATACAAATGACATGATAGGGTGTAACTCAAAGGGTATGATAGCTAAGTTCCAATTTAGATTGAAAGCATTTGTACACATGAAATAACATGCAATAGGGTAAAACAAAATAGCAACTTTATAAACATAGGTTCAACATGATCAAAGCACAACTTGCCTTGGCAAAGATCCTGATCTTGCTTTGGAATTTGGTCTTGAGTTGCCAAATCTTCCTCCGATGCGTCGCACAACTCAACGTCTACGCGAATCGAGAGAGAAAAGCAAATAAATACCCAAAATAGAGAGAAAATGAACTCCAAAAATTAAAAAAATCACCATTAGATAGATCTCAATTTTATAAATTTTTAAAAATTTGAATCACCTCAATCGGAGTTCGTATGAGGAAGAACGAGCTCTCAGAAGATTCAAAAATTATAAAAAATTGGAAAATCAATTAATTTTCAAATTATTTTTATAAAGAAAATCTGATTTATTGCGTCATGTTGATGTTAGCACCGAACTAGACGAATCAGATGCTGACACGTGCTTAGCACTGTGCTGTGGACTCGGTGCAATGTGCGATAGGTCCACCGTGGACCCACGGCACTATGTCGTGCACTTGCTGATGCCATCGCTGATGTCACGTGCCACGCATCAACTTCTGATTGGCTCGACTCGAGACGAGATCTGGTTCACCCACCATGATCCAACGGTTCACAACGCGACCAGATCTTGCACCGTCTAGATTGGATCTAATGGCTACAGATCTTGGGCCACGCGGCGAGGCGACGACCGTCCTATCCAACCCTACGGTTACTTCATACCGATGGCGATCCCTATTAACGCTGCAATGTGGCTTGATCCCATCCGTCAACTCCCAATCCGATGGTCCCGAGCTTACGTGAACACGAATGGCACGGCAGCGATAGCTTCTTACTAGACGCGAGGATGATGACCTTGGCCCGGCGCAACGGCTACGTTTCGGTGACCACAAAGTCTGCGCCGTCGCGGCATGATGTGAGGTTCGGATCCGGGTCGATCGGCGGAAGGGTCTCGGTGGTGGCGAAACTCAACGAAGACCTCGACAAACTTGACGAGCTTTTACGGTGCAACCCGCGGCGGCGGCGATGAGTTCTAGGTTCGTAAGCCCAGCGTCTGGCGGTGATTCTCGAGTCGGGCGGCGGCTTAAATAGCAGCCTCGATCGACGCGTACATCTTAGGGATTCCAACCGATGCAGCGGTGCAACGGATCTGGACTCCGTTGCCCTCTCGGAGATGACGCAATCTCGACCGCCCATGCATTGACATGAACGGCTACGATTCGCGATGACGCGGCTTGATCCGACACGATCTCAACAAACTAACAGCCCGAATTGTTATAGTCCTATAGCAATACGCGTCAATCATCACCGTCCGATCTAAATCCACCGATTGAGCTCTGAAGATGACGTTTCCCGTAGCGAGCAATCTTGGGCATTCATCGTAGATCTAGCGGTGCGTAACCATTAGGGTTAAGATAAGCTCTGTCTTTGTTGATCCAGAATCAGCAGCCGCTTGGTTTCTAGAAGCTAGACCCACGCTGACCCACGGGCGAGTCTTGTGCAGATGTTGAGCTTGGCCCGATATCAATCTTGTTCATGCAGGTTTTACTAGTTTTTTCTTATAAAATAATTAGAAATTAGTTTATTTTATTTTAGGCAATAAAAACATTGGGAAAAATACAAGAAAAATCTCAAAAATACTTTTAGACATTCGGACACAAATAAAATATTTTTGGTATAAATTTATTTAAATTTTATCTATATTTAATTAGTTTTCAACAAAAGGTCAATATACTTAATTTAAATTAATTTCAAATAAATCTAAAAAATCCAATAAATCCAGAAAATTCACAAAACACAAAAATTGTAATAAAACAATAATAACTAATAATAAAGAGCAAATTTTGGGATGTTACACTTAACCATTCAAAAGGAAGGGCAGTAAGTCAAATTTAGAGATTATACCCAGCCTGTCCTGAATTGTGGTATAACTACAGGAAAGATAGGAAGAATGATGCACAAAGTGGTACAAAGATACGTGGTTCAGGTTCAAGTAGCGTCAGATATAACTTCAGAAAGTTACAAGGAACTAATACCATCAGTTATCCAAGAAGTGTTGGTGCAATACTCTAAAGTCTTTGCTAAACCTAAAGGGTTACCACCGAAGAGAGGGTGTGATCATGCTATCCATTTGAAAGCAGGTTCAGAACCTCCAAATCAGAGACCTTGTTGAGTACCACATTACCAAAGGAATGCATTGGAGGAAATTATCAAGAATTTGCTTAACAATGGTGAGATAAGGCCCAGTACCAGTCTATATTCCTTTCCAGTGGTGATGGTAAGAAAAAAATACGGGGCATGGCATATGTGTGTGGATTTCAGACAATTAAATGCAATGACAATCAAAAACAAGTTTCCAATGCTAACTATAGAAGATTTGTTGGATGAACTAAATGGGGCAACAATATTCACTAAATTGGACTTGAAATCTGGGTATCACCAAATAAGAATAGAGGAAAAAGATATACATAAGACTGCTTTTAAAACCCATTTGGAACATTACAAATATTTGGTGATGCCACTTGGGCTCTCAAATGCCCCAGCCACTTTCCAAGCTCTCATGAACAAACTTTATGACAATTGTTTAAGGAAGTTTATATTGGTTTTTTTATGATATTCTGGTGTATAGCAAGAATCTTGAAGATCACAAAGAGCATTTGAAGGTTGTATAGGGCATATTAGAAGACAACCAGCTAGTAGGCAAGAAAAGCAAGTGTGTATTTGCAATGCCAGCTATTGAGTACCTAGGGCATGTAATCAACCGAGAAGGGATTTCTACAGATCCCAAGAAAATCTTAGATGTAGTCAACTAGCCTATACCGAATAGCATTTCCAAGCTGAGGGGATTCCTAGGACTTACAGGCTACTACTGGCGGTTTGTTAAGGGGTATGTTAAGATATGGCGGCCACTATTTGATATGCTTAAGAAGGATAGCTTCAACTGGGGGCTAGAGTAGACCGAAGCTTTTGAGGCATTAAAGAAGATAATGACATCATGTCCAGTCTTGGCACTTCCAGATTTCGGTAAACCATTCCAACTTGAGACTGAGGCGAGTGGATCTGGTATTGGAGCTGTACTAATGCAAAACAGTTGGCCAATTGCTTATTTTAGTAAAGCTTTGGTGGTAAGAGCTATAGCCAAATCCGTATATGATAAGGAAGCCATTGCTATTAGTGAAGCATTGAAGAAATGGAGGCATTATCTATTGGGTAATCAGGTCATAATCAAGACTGATCAGCAGAGTCTTAAGTTCATTTCTACTCAGAAGTTAGTCGAAGGAATTCATCACAAGTTAATGCTAAAATTACTAGAGTTCAACTATCAGATAGAATATAAGAGAGGTAAAGAAAACAATGCAGTTGATGCTTTATCCCGGAAGGATCATATTAGAGAGGAAGAAACTTCTTGTTTGGCAGTCACTACAATTTCTCCAGAATGGATACTGGATATCAAGAACAGTTATATAAGTGACCCCCAAATAACGAAAATTAGAGAAGCAATGCAGAGAGGAACAGATAACGATTCCAAATATAAAGGAGAGCAAGATATTCTCAAATACAAAGGGAGGTTGTATGTAGGAGAGCATAGTGATTTCAGGTTGAAGTTAATGGAATCATTCCACAGGTTAGCCATCGGAGGACATTCTGGGGTTAGGGCCACTTATCATCGGCTGAAGAGACTATTTTATTGGCCCAAGATGCAAAGACAGGAGAATCATTCCACTGAAAGGGGTTGCCGTGACCCAGTGGTTGTTACATTGGCTAAAACTTGTCCAAAGATGCTGCCACTTGGGCGGACACTTGTTTCATTTGGAGCACTTTTCCAGAGTTTTCGCCTTGAGGACAAGTGCGAACTTCATCAGGGGGAGATTGTCAGGACTTCTGGAGAAAGAAGATAAACAGTGAAGTCAGTGTTCAAGATAACGATTCGATGATTTCAGTTAAGGAGCATGAACGGCTGGATGTGCGGGTAGATAAGAAGGGACTGATCCAACGGTTAATTGACCTAAATAGTTTTTACCAAAAAGATTGTAATTACAGCTGTTGTTGTTATTCTCCTTTTTACTTCAATTAACTCTGTAATTGCTGAGTAGTAAAACAAGTGAAAACGTTATTGAACTGTGGGTATAAAACTCGAGTAAGTTGGAGGAACGAGATAAGAACAGTTTCCCCATATCTAGTGTTCTTTAGTTTGTTAGAGTAATTCCTGATTCGTTCCTATGTTCGTCACGGATTTCCGCGGATTCGATCATTTGATATCAGATTTTGGATCGAGTTTACTTCGGGGTCCTGACATACCATCCAGGAGCACTCCGCATTAGGGCATTCCCACAAACACAACGCACGTAGCCATCAGCATCACCTGCCCAATTATCCAACTGCACACACCTACACAGAAACAGCGCGTGCAAGAAATTAATCGAGCACCTTGTGCTGGCGGGGCATTTGATTATTTGCGCGAAGTTGATGTGCAATTAGTAAAATCTACGAAGTTGATGTGTCTTTTGTTATTTGCCTATATGTGTCTATAACGAGTTGGTCACGGACCCACGGATCGTAGACACATAGTAGGGCAAATAATCAAACACATCAGCTTTAACATTCTTAATTGCACATCAACTTCGAGCAAAATATCAAATTTATCTTGGAGCACGCGATCGGCGGCGTGATCACCCGAGCACCACCTCCGTGTTACGCCTCGTACACCTGCCACGACGCCGCCATCGCGTTGACCCAGAGGGAGCTCGAGGAGACACGGTAACAAGGACGCCACCATTGACTTTGGTGCTCCTGGATGTTCCCTCGGCCAGATCCACCTCGACTGTGCCCAGAGCTCTATCCTCGGACGAGGGGAGGTGGTGCGGGGTGAGGAAGTCATGGGGCCTGAGGAGTGGTTGCGCGTGGGAATGTGGTGGGGTGGGGGGGGGTGTGGGTTGGGTTGGGCAACGATTGGCGCAATCGGGGGCGATAGGCGCAGAGGGCGGGGGTGGGGTGGGGTGAGGAACCGGCGCGGAGAGCCATTGCACGTACGCTGCGAGGGGCAACGGCCGTGGGGCAAACTGCTTTTCACGGGAGTTGGGCTGCTCTTGGGCCGAACATCGAGATGGCCTGTAGCATGCTAGGTTTGTGGGTTGGACGATCTATAGTGTGCGCAGGATAAACCTCTTCATTTATTAGTTTAGAGATTTGCATATATATAGCAGAAAAAAATTAGTTTGTCATCATTCATTACATGGATACTTCTAACACAAGTATAGCCCAGCAAGCTGAAAAGTTTTGTACAAATGAACCAACTTATGGTTCTCTACTTCTCTGGTAATCTTACCTATGAGAAAAGGGCAAGAGACGAATTTCCACTACACCACAAATTTTTCTAATTCAAATCAAAATACAGGAAGCCAGTGCACTCACATAAGGGTAAGCGAACACATTACAGAACAAAACTGGTATACAAATTCAATTTGGAGCCCAAAATGACACATAAACGATAAATCTCACCATAAATTGGAGGCAACGAACATTAATTAGGCCGAGATCGACGGCCAGTGCGTGATAAGACGACCATTGCGTCAAGGGGGAAATGAAGAAAGACGACGGCCGGCTTTATATTCAAGCAAAAAATAAAGAAGAAGAACAGATAGACACGGCCTCACCTCAGACCGCACGTCTTCGGAGCAGATGCCGCCGTCGAGCCGGATCTCCCCCACTGCCGTACGAGCTGGGGCCGCCACCGCGCGTGCGATGCCAGAGACAGAGGGCACCGTTTCTGCAAGCTGGCTCCATTCTTCTCCTGTTTGTCTCTCTCTCACACACACAGGTCAAGCAACTAGCAAGCAAAGCGTCTTCCGCAACCAGCTCTGCGGCTCAGTCTGTTCGGTGGAGTGGAGAGGTGTAAGGTTACGAATGCCAACGGGTACACCACACCTGGAATTCAATCCCGATAACAGATTGCGAGCCCGGAAATCCAACAGCACAGCGCGTATCCG
The DNA here is from genome assembly GCA_036346375.1 of Guadua angustifolia. Classification (NCBI taxonomy): domain Eukaryota; kingdom Viridiplantae; phylum Streptophyta; class Magnoliopsida; order Poales; family Poaceae; genus Guadua; species Guadua angustifolia. Next base: position 35,490 of record JAYEVE010000735.1, on the reverse strand, counting down.
AAAGCACATCCTACGGTGGAAAAATCGACTGAAATCCAACAAATTGTTTGCGGTCTATCACGTAGCAATTCCCGTGGAACACATTGCTTTACTCGGGAGAATTTTTTGCCGTGCATTATACTTTTATTATATAGTGAGTAGCAAAAATTAAACCTAGTTATTAATTTGTTATGAGTATTTCTACTACTATACTAACATAAGAAATATAAATAAATACTAGCTATTATAATCTATTGTATAAAAAAATAAACATTTCATATTGTATTTAAGTGGGTAAATGGGTACTGTGGCGTAACCGATTGTAGTACGATCTCGGCTCCAGCCTGGGCGACGAATTCCAAGAGGGATCCTCACCTGGCACAACGCCAATGAAACCTACCTCCGCTTCAGCGCCGACGATGGTGAAGGCGATCAAGGCGCTGTCCGGCTATATGATGTCCCTCCTCGTGTTACGCCCCGGCATGCTTCCAGGCCTTGTTCTCCGCCAGGGATAGAAATTTCGATGAATTTCAGTGAAATTTCGGTTTTCGGACCCCCCCAAATTTATATCTACCGGCCGAATTTGAAACTTTTAAAAAAATTGATTTGCTACAGTGTTACTACAGTATTTTCGAAAATTTTGGCGAAATTTCGGGTTTTAAATCCGCATTTTCAAATTTTTTGGCCGGATTTGAACGGAATGGGTCCAATAACCCTTAACAAAGTCTTGTTACATGAAAATTTGATGAAAAACTAATTTTTTGAGATTTTTTAAAATTTGGGCAGAAACACTGCCAGATTTTTAAAAAATTTTACAAGCCTGATAATCATCTGAAAAAATTATGGTACCATCCCTTGTTGTTTGGTATCATAGAAAAAATTTTTCAAAATAATTTAACATAATTTGTTATCTTTAAAAAATCAAAAACAGAATGGACATAATTGGGACAGTAAACTTGTTAGATTTTTGTAAATTTTCTCAAGTGTGATCATCATCTAAAAATTTTATGACAGATTAATAATTTCATAAGTACCATTCTACAAAATTTTCAAAAAAGTTAAACCATATTTGTTTGCTCAATAAAATCTATGAATGCAGTAAGCACTGAACTTATTTGACAATCTGCTTTCTTACGAGTTTTCGATTTCGGATTTTGATTTATCAGATAATTCAAATATTTTTTAAACTTTTTTAAATTTTTTTCAAGTTTATTTTAGCTAAAGATTCTTATTTAAAATTTTCAGCTCCAAATATTGTTCCAAGAATTTATAAAAATTCGACATTGATACTAATTTTCAATTCTCTCTGTTTTTGAATTTTAAATATTCTAGAATAATTTATTAATTTCTGAAACTTTTATTGTAGATGCATTAATGGCTTCAGAAGATAATATAAGTTTTTAGTTGAAGATAAGTCATCATTATTTTCATTTAATTACGACAATGCTCTTTGTTTCTAGTCTTGGTGCAATAAATGAGTTTGGATTTTATGCATAAATGTTGGATATGACATTTTATCAATTAAAATTGGGATTCAGGTTATTCTCAAGATTATCCATGATTTTGGAATTTTATTTGCTTTAGATTTCATTTTTCTTATTCTTTTATTTCTGTTTTGGATTTATCGGGCAATACAAATATTTTTATAACTTTTTGAAATTTTGTTTTTCAAATTTATTTGAGCTAAGTATTCTTATGTAAAATTTTCAGCTCAAAATATTTCCCTAGGAATTTATAAAAATTCTGACATTCAAAGTACTAGTTTTCAATTCTCTCTGTTTTTGAATTTTTAAATATCTTAAATTAACTTATTAATTTCTGATATTTTTACTGTTGATGCATTTATTGCTCAGGAAGATAATATAAAATTTAAAAAAAATTTCAAATTTCTTGGTTTGCTCAATAAAATCTATCAATGAGGTAAGCACTATACTTAATTTGTTGTATTATATTTCAAAAATCAAACAGAGAAAGAACATAAATGGCACTGTGCCTTCTACGAATTTTATAAATTCTTTGGATTGTGATCATGATTCAAAATTTGTATGACATATTAACCATTTCCTTGTCACCCTTATGTAAATTTTTTTAAAAAATTTAAACCTTTCTTATTGGTAAAGTAAATCTATTATTGATCATCGGCCTTTTAACAGGATACTAGCACTGTTTGATTTTTTAAAAATTCATGACACCTGATCATCACATGAAAATTTTATGAGAATATTCTTTATGTGTCAGGACTATCCAAATTTTTTTTAAAATTTTATAACCTCGTTTGTTCTAATTTTCATTCGGATGAAACTTGCCGCTCAGCGCTCACTACACCATGCCCCAATAACAACGTGAGCATGCATCGGCCAAAAGCTATGTATGCTTGACACACTATCACTCGGCAAAAGTTTTCCGACAGATAACAGCGATCGGCTAAAGTCCTGCCGGTAAAGACCTTTCTTGAAGCAGATAAATTATTACAAGACGAGATAGTGTGTCGGCATTAGTGAAGATCTCACAAATGCAGACGAAGTTTTCCGACAGATATATTTTCGCCGACAGACATATCTTTGCTTGATGAGATACTATAATTGCCGCATGAAAGTTTGTTGGTAAAAATAATCTTAGCCAGATGCTCTGTCAGTGTTATTAGGGCTCAGAATGCTTAGAATGTTTGTTATAATGCAAAAGTACTCATTGAGAGATTAATAACAAACGGTAATTGACACATTACACATCAAACAACAGTAATTCATCAATTCAATCACTCAATTCACATAATCAGTAATTCATCCATTCATTCATCTTTGCCGAATTGGCTAGTACATAATTCATCCATTCATATATATATATGCTCAATGTTCATTACTTAAACAGCAACATGATCAACTAACCAAACTAGGGTCAATGTCTTCCACACTGACATATCAAGTTCTCTTACAAAAGTTAACCCTACTATTAGCTAGTCTTCCACACACATCAGGTTACATGTACACAAAATGATCACTTAGCATATATCCAATTGGTCATTCTGAACCAAAGCACACTACTATTGATTAGTTGTCTTCCACAAACTATAGGTTAGGAACCGCGATGTCATAATCATAGCGTGAACACTGAACGTCCTAGGTCCTTCCAGTTTTGCCTGCAAAAAGAATATTTTAGTAGTTAGAAACACATTGAATTAATTAAGGAGAGAGATATAACTAGATTGTATGTACATTTTCAAACTCCATGGACATTCAAATATATATAGAAAATGGCAATTTTGATGGCATGCACACATTACAATCACTAGTAGCAACTTTATTAACTATTGGACGATTAAATCAAATCAGTAAAAAAAGTACATTTATTTGGAGGAAGCAAAAGGGTCCGTACAAATATAAGAATTCCCAGGCATCATGCTACTACAAATCTCGTGTAGTACCATATCCTGAGGTGGACCCAGCAAGCAATGCATCTTCCTAAATCCTAACCACATTTCCTTTTCTCCTAAAGGAACAATATCATAGCGCATGCGATTACACGGACTCTTGGACAATTTGTCCTCCCACAACAACACCCTTCAAGCACGGATATTTCTCGTAAAGACGCAGATCATTCTCCAAGAATTCCATAACACATTACTCCATATGGGAGCATTATCAAATTCGTGACGTTGAAATAGAAGTATCAAGGAGTCAAAGGCTGTCCCTATGCATTGAGTTATGGCGATGACAACAGCCTGAAAAACATTGATGATAGGGGCATATGTTCTCTTAGCAAAAAATAAAAACTACCAATCGTCGGACCAAGCTGTAGGGATACATGTACGTGATAGTTGATACTATACACAAGACCAAAATGATCAAGATATAAGAAAAGAAGTGCGACCCTAAAAAATTAGTGTGCCACATAACAATAACTAAGGGTTTCTTTGGATTGAAGGATTTTCTAAGTAATTTAAAGGATTTCAATTCTCCTTGATCTAGAAAGCCATTTGGAAAGAATTGCTAGTCCATTGAACTTACATGGCCATCTGTTCTAGTAATAGCCATTGTCTTGTTCAATTTAGGGTTCATCCCAATCGATTAACCAATTCGCATTAGTTTAGTGAATAAGTAAACAAGTGCTATATTGGGCCATTACACTATAAATTTTGTTATGATCCTAATCGCTAACAAGTCGAGATTAACTAAAGGGAGGGATGAAGTACAATTAATGGATATTTTCTTAGTTCTTGAGACCTATGACTAGCTAAACATATGTAGGTATCTAAGAATATCTTAACAAGTCAAACAAGCAAAGGCATCCATTTTCTAAGATGCATGGTGGATCATGTTCTTGAGAGGACAAGATAAAGAGAATTTATTCTGTAGATTCTCAAAATAGTGCTATTGATTGCTAATAGTCAAAGAAAAAATTACTTCCTTTATTAGAGTGAGAGGTATACGTAGTTTAACAAACTGGTACAAGGAGCATAACAAATCACATGATAAATCATAAATTAGTTTAACAAACTAACAATTAAATATACCTGCACTGATGCGTGTCGAGGATGGCTTCTTACTATGGTTCATCTACATAATTGTCATTTGTTAGTAACTCATACTCATAATTGTCATTTGTTAGTAACTCTTGCTGCTAGCCGTATGTAACACAGACAACTTAGCACGATTTTCTTTACCTCTAATCATGCGAGCCTATAACATAAATGAAATGAAAAATCTTAGCTCTACCACTACAATATCTAGTGCAATCCAAATTAAAGCAATTCAAAGAAAAGTGGGCCTTACTTCAGCTTCTGGAGATCTCCAATGATCACTTAGTAGATTATTGAATTCAGGAGCCATGGTCAGCATAAGACAATATCACAATCCACCAAGTATACTGCACATTTTACCATTAGCAAAGCAATAATGTATTTCGAGAATATTTGGTGTGATAAAACGATACCTCTGAGGCTATGACAAACTTGATCGGAAAATAGATAAGATATGAGAAAAAGATAGAGATTGTATGGAACAAATATGAAATACTCTTTGACAAAGTATAACCCAACATGCACACAATATTACATTTCTCAAAGTTCACAAGTAAATTACAAGTTAGAAGAAACGCATATGGCTCGGTTTTGTTGGGCTAACGACCTATAAATCACAACCGTTAATGAAACAAAGTCGGGTAATGAACATCATATTGATGTAAGCTTAAAAGAAAAAAATTCAAAAATGCATTTAGGCAAGTGGACATCATGAAGAAAAAAGCGCTCAATGAAATCAAACCAAATTTCACCAAGTTTTAACCATTGTATAGGTTTGCAGGACATGTGGAACTCCATATCGCAAGCGGGTTACCGATTATCAACGCCACATAAGCAAGAGAGTAATAGCTTGCTAGCTCACTGTGTTTTTTAATATAGGCGGCCTAAAAATTGTGCGATAGCTATTTTAAACTGTCATACTTTCATTTCCGAAACCAATATAAATCCACCCAATCACTAAAAGCGTCTGAGAAGACATAAACACATTTCTCAATCATTTTTCTTAAAAACCGTCTGAAAACTAGATAATCTCAATCTATTTCTATTAAAAACTGATATAGAAGACAAACAATAATCTCAATTAGTTTTTCTTAAAAACTGATTCTAGACAGGGAACTTATCTATGTCGATTTCCTAATAAACCGATATAAATATGGAAGCAGCACTATCAGTTTTATGCACATGAACAAACGTATTTCTTACATGCATCTTTCTTAGGTTTAATGAGGGTCTAGGAAATGCTATAATTCCATATGACAAATTGAAATGTGTGAATACAGGAGCTAGTCTCATCATTAAGACAATGAGATGAAAACATAAAAGTTCAAACACATGTAAGCTTAAGTATACACGTAAGCTATCTGAACCCAAAAGTAATTCATCAAAAGGATTCACAATAGGACAATTAGGATGACTAATAATTTTTTGCAATACCTTAACTTTAGTCCACACTTCAAACTTCTTTGCGGGATCAACAAGCCTCCAGTCGTCGCATATAACAGGTATATGCTTTCTCACCATTGTTCCAATGAAATTACCAAATTCTTTACTATCATTACCAATAGGTGACCATTGTTCCAATGAAATTACCAAATTCTTTACTATCATTACCAAATGAAATATAATTGAGATTATTCTGTCCATGACTCCAAAGTTCAGCAAAGCAATCACTACTTGTGTCGTTACTTTGTATATGTGGATGGTTGATAATAAAGAAACAAAATGGACCAGACTTGGATGCGAGAGAAGATAAAACATTTTGACATTTCACGAAGTAACATTTTTCTTGTTGAAGAAAAACGACAAAAAAGAGTTGATTTAAAGATACTTATCTAGTAATTGTCATCCAACCAAATAATTCGATATTTTAGACATGTTATAATTTTACACTTACAAGTTCGGTGAGGCGAGAGGCGGATGTATAGTTTTGGAAGTTATAGAATACTAGACCATCATTGACTTCAATTCATCTAGTTCTGAGAAGAAAATGGCGAGTAGAATTAGAATAGCATGCAAAGAAACAAAGGATTTGTAAATAGAAGTTTCTTGAATCACAGGGGAAAAAGGAACATGAATCGTCAAGTGATATTATCTTATGGTATAACGAAACATATTGCCTAAAACAATGAATATATTTTCAGTTTTGTATGGTCCTAAGAGAATATCGTTGTTACGTGAAATATTCTATATACTGAGTTTGGTAATGCAATATTGCAATTAGCGAAGAACCAAGTTGCACCATAATAATTAATGTAGTTAGAACTAACGGACACTTGGCTGAGGCAGTGGGCCATTGAAATAGGACAGACTTGATGAATCCATGTGAAATGCAGCACCAACCAAGTGGTCCTATTTGCAATTGACTTTCGGAAAAAAAGCGAGTACAAAATAATGACCACCGTCGACAAGCTTACAAACTTACAAGGAAATCAAAGAGAAGTTACAAACTTACAATGGCTTCTTCCATAGGCTCAAAAGGCGATAGTAGGAAGGTAGCTTATGAAAGCAGTTCTTACTTAAACCGGGCAAGGAAGAGAACGAAAGAATCCATCTTTACGAAAAACAAATATGGCAAGACTTTACTAGATAGATCGGATGAACAATTAGCTCATGGCACTATTTATCCACTAGGTCTCTTTGTACAACCACAAGTCTTCCTTGATTTTTCTTCCAGCGATTCACTTAAACCGGGCAATGAGCGAGCAAATAATGTTTCTAGTAGAAAGCGTAAGTCTGTGATTGGTTATTTCTAGTTTAAACTCACATGAGCTCTTGAAAGAACACAAGTAGCAATCTTGGGGCGTAAAAATTAACCCTTTGTTGAAATTTCAACCGCTATTGAAACGCCTAGTGTGCTAGATTAAACTCATATTCAGATACAACAACTCAAATCAACTAGTGAGTCAATTAAAACAACCATACACAATCACGAACAAGTATATCACAGAATGCAAAAGAAGCGTGAATGAGGTCATCATAAAGACCGCAAATAAATTTCAAGCCACTCGATTTAGTCCGAGATGATTCAATGATCAAGCATTCCATGATAAACATTCATGAATACATTAATTGAACAGTCCTCATATATCTCATCTTGAAATTGTTATGGAACCTGTGATGAATAGAAGGAGAACAACTTTTCGCATATTTTACCTAGTCCAGATAGAGTAGGCATTGTGTGTCTCTTTTTGTGTCGTGGTACGAGTTCTTGGAGGCGACTATGTGAAGTTTCTTGAGGTTTCTCGGCAATCCGACTTGGTGAGAAAGGGTCCCGACACACGGTTCATCGGCGCCCGTAGCTCTCCGGCGGACACCTACCACTTTTCATTGCACCTCCTTCCCTCCAGCTACAAGCGCCGCACAGACAACACCTAGAGCCGTCGGACCAACCAGACCGCAACAACAAAACAAGAGAATCGCTTAGAAATCTTTGAGACACATGCGGCAGCGGCAGTTGGTTGAGTTAAATCGAGGCGGATGTAGAGGGCGGCGTGAAGCGGCGGCGAGTGGGAGCAGTCGCGTGGGGTGTCGGCCGGGAAGCGGCAGGCGGCGGGGAGTGGGGGCATGGGCGCGGGCGGGGGGCGGGGTGTGGGGCGTCGGCGAGGAAGCGATCAGCGGCGGGGAGTGGGGAGTGGGGGGGCGTGGGGGAATTATGGCGTCGTGGGAAGCGATCTGGGGTTTTGGGGAAAAGATGAAAAAACCTAGCGCGCCTTTCATCGATCTAGCTCCCGCCGAATTTTGCCGCTTCTCTTTTGGTCATATTTGCCGACACATAATCAGTCCTAACATATTTACCGACAGACCATTTGACCCTAAACCATGATATTTACCGACACATAATTAGTCCTTAATACATATATAATTGCCGACAGACAATCGGACCCTGAAATATGTATTACCGATAGATAGTCTGTTGCTTCAATTTGCCGACAGATAGTTTGTTGGTGGTCACGTATTATTTCCGACAGTCGTCTGACGGTAATATTGGGGCATGGTGTAGTGGCTTTACCAAGACAGTACCAATGTTTGAATTTTTAAAAATTCCTCATATTTTATCATCATCTAAAATTTTTACAGAAATATCATAAATATGTCAGGAATCTCCACAAAAAAATTCAAAATTTGCTAACGTTGTTTGTACTATTTTTCATCCGGTTCAAAATAGTTACAATAGTTACAAAATTTTGTAATTTTATGTACCATTTTATGTATGATTTTACGTATCATTTTATGCCAGGACAAGCATGCACATGGCCAATAATTGAGACAAAAGAAAGAGCCAGGCTCCCTTTTGGACGTACATGGCCAATAATTGAGAGGAAAGAAAGAGCTAGGCTCCCTTCTGGACAAGCGTACACATGGAATAAGACAATTTCGAGGCAAAAAGGTGAATAAGACTCGACTCGATAATGGCTCGTTAGCTCGAATTTGATGTAACCACTGAAATGATACATAAAATGATACATACAAACATTTTTGGCCATGCTTGTCCTGGGCTCCTGGTTGCTGGCTCTTTCATTTCATTGAATTATTGGCCATGGACAACATCGTGACTCGTGTGGGCTCACAGTAAGCAGCTGATCTCTTGAATTATTGGCCATGCATGGACAGCATCTTGGCTCTTTCACTTTGTGACTTTCCTTTAACTTTTCCTTTCACTTTCCCTGTTTCACCAGGAATAAAAGAGGATGTAATAAGCTGCAGATAATCATTGAAATGATACATAAAATGAGAAAAAACTAATGGCTCGTTAGCTCGGTTTGATGTAACCATCGAATAATACATAAAATGATCGTAAACATTTTTATGTATCATTTTATGTAGCATTTCGATGGTTACATCAATTATTAACCATGTCGATCTCATGAGAGTCGAGCATTTAAATGGTTACATTAATTATTGGCCATCGTGACGCGTGAGCAAGCACAGTAAGATTCTAGGGTCACTTTCCATTCACTTTAGCTGTATCGCATGCAACCACACAGGCAAAGAATCTTTCACTTTTGCTTCTCATTCGGTAGAAGTGAGCTCTCGACAAATTCACTTCCTCCAGCGAGAAGCCGACTTTCTCTTTCCAATCCGGCCAATCTCGGTTAGAGTCAAGTCCGTGTCGCGGTGAGTGGAGTGATATTTCGGCGAGGAGCGATGAATTCAATTTGGAGGAGTCCGAATTTTGGGTCAAGCAGCCGGAATTTTGGGCAGAGAAAAATATTTCATCCGACTCAAAATTTTCGAGTAAGTGAAGAAATTTTGTTCTTTTGTTCATGAAAATGTAGTTCTTTGGTTGATTCATGGAAATGTAGTTCTTTGGTTGATTAATCTGCTGCGAAATGTAGTTCTTTAGAAATGTACTTCTTTGGAAATGTTGTGAAAATGTCATCAAATGATTAGATTGCGGATATTAGGGAGGCACTTAGGGAAGTAAGTTTAAGAGAATAAATCTTGCGAGCCTTCTTTTTGCTTCGTTGATTGAATTCCCAATGATCCGACTTGAGTAGTGTCATAAAAATAATGCCAACTTGGGTTTAGTAGTATGTAAACCAAAAGTCACTAACTACACCATTCAATGAAGTCAGCTTACATGGAAGCAAATTTTTTATAGCAAAAATTGACATTAGAATGTGCAAGTTCACTTTGAACCACTCCACATAGGGTCAGCATCGCCACTTCCAATTATCATCCCTGTGTACCTGTAGAATAATTATATCTCTGTTACCGGTAAGTACTTCCTTGATTTTCAATTTTGCATGGCTAATTATATCTCTGTTATCTTTGTCAGTAACTCATATATCTTTGTTTTTAATTTCAAAATTGATGGGTCATTGATGGCCAAATGACATGAGCACAAGCACATGTTTCTTCGTATATTTTGTGTTCTGTTGCAGGCTCTACTGATGGCGGGTCTTGAGGGCAGCGTATGGGACCACGGGGTGTGTGTCGGCCCCGGGTCGAAGTGTCACTACTGCAATCATACAATGAAGGGTGGAGGGGCGACACGTCTGAAGCAACACCTGGCTGGCCGCGCTGGCGATGTGAGGGCCTATCCCAGTGTGCGTAAAGCGGTTAGGTAGGCCATGCTCGCAGACCTCCATGGATACCAGGACAAGAAAAAGGAGGCAGAGCGGCTCTGTAAGGAGGAGGCCGCGGAGGACTGGGATGCCTTCGCGAGTGATTACCGTACAGAGCAGGAGTAGCTCAAGGCGGCCTTAAGAGCCTCCAAAGAGGAGGCATACCTTAGGAGCCAAGGTTTGACCGTAGGTTCGGGGTCTGGGAGTGGTACAAAGAAGTCATCGGTCCAATCCACTATTAGGAAAATATTCGGGAGGAGCAAATCAACACGAGCTCCCATCGATGTTGACCTTGCACGATACCGCCCATGAGACCCGTATTGACACCACACTCAAGAAGGATAAGCGGGGTAGGCTTGGAAGGGCATGGGCCAAGTGGGCTCATGCAAATGCAATTCCAGGAACCAAAATGAACGCCCATATTTCACAGTGCACGAAATGATTGTATAGTCGTAAGTTACAACTTTGTGTGATGATTGTCCTAACCTCTCTGTCATGCTCGCAATGGTCGTGCAATCAAGTGACACAGAGCTAGGCCGGGGTTCATGCACCACGGGCTTGAGATAGATGGGGCGTGCACAGGCGAGAATGAGCGGGAGATTGTTCAAGACTTCGGAAGTTCGAGGATGGTGGGCCACATTTGGTGTTCTGATCATGTGTGGCGCTGGATGGTCCTACGGACGAGCATCATCAACTTCATGGTCTCTTGCAATAGGACCATGTTCTTTCATAAGACCAGTCAATGCATCAGTATTGCATTATTGGATTTTCTTTGGGCATTTGTGTTTAAAAGAAAAGCTAAATATATTGAAATGGTAAAATGGTAAAAACAAGAAAGTAAAAGTAAAACAATAACAAAAATAATATAAAAATTTTTAGAGCTCTCAATATATCTCCAGAACCAAATCATGACAATTGAGATAATCTGAACAATTAAAATAAAAAGAAAATGTGAGATAATCTTGAAATAAGAAAACTGATTTGATCCATGTCAGATTTATGTACTAATATGTGGACCTGTCTTCAAGCTGATATTTTTACCATGCTGACCTAAGGTCATTATATACCTCTGGTAAAAATATAAGAAATAAAAACTTATATTTAAAGTTTTTAGAAATTCAAAAACAGAAAATCGATAAAGCTGAAAATAGCAATGTCAGAATTTTTATAATTTAATTATCAAGTATAAAATTCTGAAAATTTTAAAGAAGCATAATTAACTCCAATCTTTCTAAAAACAAAAGTTTTAAAAATAAATGAAATCATTTGGAAACTTTAGTAAATCAAAAGCAGAAAACCGATAAAGCTAAAAATAGCAATGTCAGAATTTTTATAATTTAATTACCAAGTATAAAATTCTGAAAATTTTACAAAAGCATCATTAACTCCAATCCTTCTGAAAAACAAAGTTTGAAAAATAAATGAAATCATTAACTTCAATTTCTGTGTATTGTTCATTACCAGAATTTTAATAGAATACCTACAATGAGTTTTTATCTCAAAATTTTACTGAGCCCTTATCTTTACCTGACAAACCTCTGCAAAAATTGGGACTAACTCATGGCTTGTTCATGTGCAGGGAAGATCCAAAACCACAAGTACCTACTAGCTGAGATAACAAAGGTCGTGCGTGATGAAATTGGGGCGAAGCATGTCGTGCAGTTGGTTACTGATAACGGTGCCAACTTTAAGAAAGCATGCCTCACGTTACGGGTGGAATTCCCACGTATTGTATGGCAGCCATGCTTACACACACGGTGAACCTTATGTTGAAAGACGTGTGTGAGGACGCAGAAATCGGAAGGGTTGTGGGACGGGCCAAGAGAATTTGCAGATTCTTGTACAACCACAAAAATCGCACATAGAGATGCGCCAACACATTGGGGGAGAGTTGGTGTGGCCAAATGCTACTAGGTTTGTACGACCTTTCTTTTTCTCGAGAGCTTCTTCAAGAAAAAGAGAAGTTCGAAAGAATGGATGACCCATCACATTTGGATGACTAGTAGGTGGGCTAGAGACGAAGAAGAGGGCCGCTCGCATATGGTACATCGTTAATTTGGGACTTTTGGGCGTGGATGGAGTGGGCCGTCGTGGGCATTGAACCGTTGTATGCATTCTTGAGATTCACGACCAAGACAAGTTACCAACGATCGGTAGTGTCATGATGCAGTATGCCATGATGCGGCATGACTACAATAGTCACGTCGCGGAGAAGCAGAGACCATTACAGGATATTCCCAGAAATCCTGGAAAAGAGGTTCAAGGAAATTAGAGAAACCACATTCGTCCAAGCAGGTCAACGAAACCACTTTAGTTATGTTATATATGGCAACTATGCGATGTTCTCTTATGTTATGCTAACTATGCACTTGATTTGTTCGTTGCAACATCCGTGCTCGGCCCATTCTCTCATTTCTCGTACAATATAAGCAGCAATCCGCAGTGCATGGGAGCACTCTCAACTGCAATAGACATCATGTCTGACGACAACGCTTTCGCGGTGCGGGCCCTGAGGAAGCGATGTATCTACGTCAAAAGAGGGACGACTTGCCACACGGCTTACCTGAGCGGCGCCGTTGGTAGCCAAATAATGCGAATAACGACATACTTGTAAGAATTGGTACGTTGTTATGTACTAACTGATGCACTTTTCTTTTTCTCCACAGCGCAATGGTGGATGTCATTTGGGAATGAGCTACTACTACAAAAGGGGCTATATTAGACACATCATCACAGACAGTTTTAGGAACAAACCGTTTGTGATGTGCTTCGGGCACATCGCAGACGGTTTGTGGATGAAACTATCTGCGATATCTAATTATCACAGACGGTTTCAAATACAGACCGTCTGTGATGTGTTTCGGAACATCACAGACGGTTTGTAAATAAAACCGTTTGTGATGCGTGAAGTATCACAGACGGGTTTAGCTACAAACCGGATGGGATGTTAGGTACAACTTCATAGATGGTTGGTGGATAAATCAATCTGTGATATTTTGTAATCACAGACGTGTTTATCCATGAACCGTTTGTGATCATAAATTGAAATCTCAGCAACTGCGCACCATACAAAAAAAGAGTACTGGATGGAGAACATTATAGATTGCATTATAATTAAGAATTACTGCATTATAGATTGCATTATATATATAAGATCATTACAAAAGTGTTATAGATTGCATTATATATAAGAAGCATTATAAAAGATCGACTAGTCGTATTTTAACTAAAACAGATCACTAGCAGCTTGCTACTCGTCATCATCGTCGGAGGAAGCCGGAGTGGGGTTGAGTCATGGAGTTCTTCTTTGTGGTGTCAGGGTCCTCGCTTCGAGCCGGCTCGATGCAGGTCATCCTCCGGCTCGGTAGTCGCGATATCCCTCCGACGAGTCGTAGCTTTTATCGGAGGAGGAGGCGCGCGGCACGATTCGATTCTTCAGCCTTAGGGAGGCGGAGGAGGCTAGCGCTGGATGCTTCTGCCCGGTGCGGGTGGAGGTGGAGGCGTCCGGTGAAGGGGCGCGGGTGGAGGCGGAGGCGTCCGGCGGAGGGGCGCGGGTGGAGGCGGCCAAAGGAAGAGGAGCCGCCGTGGAGATGGCACCGACGTAGCGCCGCAGCCATTCACGCTTGGTCATGTCGGCGGGCATGGTTGGAGGTGGCGGCGGCGTCGGTGGGCTGGAGTTGTTTGGTGTGTTGCTCATGGCGGCTTGGTGTTTTGCTCGTGCTAGTGTGGAGGCAGAGTACGTACGTAGTGTGCCGGCTGAGGGTTCTTAAAAGGCAAATGCAAGTGCATTGGGAAGACAAAGCATTAATTGGGAAGATGAAGCGATGCGATATGGCCTTGTGCGATCTTGCAGATCTTCGCTGCATTGGGAAGACGATCAAGTACCGGGCAGGAAGACGAAGGGACATCATTGCGGACGGTTTTAGTCAAAAACCATCTGTGACTGATGTGACATCGCAGACGGTTTTTGACTAAAACCGTCTAAGACGTTATCGCAGACGGTTTCGTCTATAGACCGTCTGTGATGTATGGTGATATCACAGACGGTTGGATCCAAAAACCGTCTGAGGTGTTATCCGAGACAGTTTTTCTTATAAATCGTCTGTGATATCATGTGACATTACGAACGGTTTTTATATAAAACCGTCTGCGACTTGACCTATGCATATATACCAAGTGTTCCTATATTAAATTAAATTAATGACAAGTATTAATTAGTGAGATGCATGTATTGATTAAAATTAAGCAGGTGTATGTGTGTATGGACGTGTATTAATTACTGAGATGTATTAATTAAAATTAAACCGTCTGGGGAGTCATTCCAGACGGTTCTGGGATTGAGCCGTCTGGGGTGTTGTCTTCCCAAACGGTTGAATCCCACAGTCGTGTTTTTCCCAGACGGTTTTGGGATTAAACCGTTTGGGAAGACTACACCCTAGACAGCTCACTCCCGGCAAATGCGGAATGGTCTTCCTGCGCCACTCAATAAATCCCGCGCGCTTGCCTTTTCACCAAGTCCCGCGCACTAATTTATTGCAACCCTAGCTCCCCCCCTCGGCGGTGCCCTAGCTCCCCCCTCGGCCATGCCTTCGCCCTAGCTCGGAGGTGCCCTCCCTCGGCCTTGGTCTCCTCCCCGTGCGCCTCCCACTCGGCGCGCCCTCTCCTAGCTCGGAGGTGCCCTCCCTCGGCCTTGGTCTCCTTCCTCGGCGGCGCCTCCCCCCCCCCTCGGCCGTGCCTTCCCCCACGGTGGTGTCTCCCCTCCCCTTAGGTGGTGTCTCCCCTCTCCATCGGTGGTGCCCTTCTCCCTCCCCCCTCCGTTTATTTTTTGCCTTGCGTGCTCCACGATTCGAGTGCTAGCTGTTCTGTGAGTATTTTTGGTTCTGCACTTGATTCTTACTGGTTGAGATACTAGTGTTGCTCTGTGATGAAATTAGGGTTACTACATGAATATGACAATTGATGAATTGATTTAAGCCTTGAACTGCTAGACTTGTATGAAATTATTGGATTATATTCACGGTTACGCTCAATTTGTATTCATTTACATTATCGCTTTGATATTGTCGGTATTATATCACTATCTCATTGATTGGTTCATAGATGTTGATTTGCTTTAGCTAGCTAGTGGTCGGAGTAGTAGTTGCTTATGTCGATTGATTTTGCTTATATTGATTTGAACTAAGTTGTCTCTGTTGTAAATCTCTTGTCGAAAATCTTGCTATTTATTACATTATCGCTTTGATTTTGTCGGTATTATATCACTGTCTGTTCATTGCTTGGTTCAGTTGGTACCATTCATAGATGTTGATCTGATTTAGCTAGCTAGTGGTCAGGTAGTAGTTGCTTTTGTCCGTTGATTTTGCTTATATTAATCTGAACTAAGTTGCTTATATTTTTTCTGTTAAGTGATCTTTGAACTGATCTGAACCTACAATATATATTGGCTCTGTTATTAGTCTGATCAGATCTTTGCTTGCGGATCTGAACACATTCATTTTATAACAGTGAATAATACTTAATCATTTCATGTGCATGCTAAGGTGGTAAGGGTTCAAGGCTTAAGTTATTGAATTGATTAGTCTAGTCCATTTGTGATTGTGGTGAAGATCCTTATCTTCATCCAAACCCTTTAATCTGAGAGCACAACAAAATTAATTCCTCTCTTAAATATTCTGCAAAACAAAGTTAGCTTGACAGAGTATTATATATGCAGAAGTTGCAGTAGGAACTCCCCCCTTAATGGATGCATGATCAGAACTTTAACAATCATGACATATTTGGACTATATTAGATCCTTAATATTTATTATTATCAATTTTTCTTATTAACATCTCAAGTTCAGCTTAGTATCCTTTTAATTCAGTTCATAATATGCTAGTTTGTTTGATTCCCTTATGCTAGTTCATAATATGCTCTCAAGTTCAACTTCAGCTGTTAATAAGAAAAATTGATAATAATAAATATTAAGGATCTAATATAGTCCAAATATGTCATGATTGTTAAAGTTTTGATCATGCATCCATTAAGGGGGGAGTTCCTACTGCAACTTCTGCATATGTAATACTCTGTCAAGCTAACTTTGTTTTGCAGAATGTTTAAGAGAGCACAACAAAATTAATTCCTCTGTTTGAGATAAAGTTCGATGGATGCCTTAAACTTGTTTAATATCTTGTTTATGTCATGTTGGTTGTTTGTTGATTATATGTATTCTCGTATACTTAGAAGTAATAACGAATATAATCTTGCTCTTACACTCGCATCTTGTCCAACAGTCCAAAAAAATCTTCTCTTAAATTTGCTTCTCTTAACTTATCTACCCTTAACCTTACATCATACAAGATGGCGTCTCCTCAATCCTCCGCGTCGAAGGGATCTGATGACGTGCCCAACGTAGAAAGAAACAGACGCAGTGCAAGAGGGCTTAGTAAAAGGCCTCAAAGCCGATACACCATCACGGCGGTCGATCCGCATGATGGGGCCCCTACCGCACCTCCAAAGGCTGTGGCAGCTTTTCGGACCATGTCGCGGATCGTTGGCGTGAACGGGTCCCCATCACCTATCCATCATGGAAGCGGCGATGATGAGGCGCGATAACTTTGGTGACGAAATATTCGCGTCATTCAAGCTTCCACAAGGCGCCATGCACCTTTACCCAGCGATCTGGCGTTGCTAGTGGCGGAAAGGCGTGGAAGAACTTCGAGAGCGTCCTTGTTGCTAATTACGTTAATAAGGAAGTAACTCCGTTCCAGAAATACGGGTTCATCTCTGAAGATGTTTGGCGGCAATTTGTTGAGTTGAAGATGACGGAAGATTTCATGCTTCAAAGTGCGGCTCACAAGACCGTCCAGTCAAAACACACACATCCACACAGACTCGGCTCAACTAGGTATGTGGGTAAGATGGCGCAATGGACGAGGAGGACGACGAGGCGATCGAGAATGAGGTCGCCTGACCATTTACCTCGATCGTGGACCAGCGTGCGGCCTGGGTAGGCGAGGTCACGTCACACTTCGTAGGCGGCGTGTCCTTTGCAAACCCGTGATGAGAAGTGTCCCAATGCCTCATATCGTTGAGCACGGAATCTTCCTGGGCTCTTTCACTTGAATAGAGAAAGACATGCTCTCCACGGCCTTGAGAAACAAGGAGCACCCGGGTCGCACCAGAGGCCTAGGTGTTTTCGTTCCCTGGAAAATGGGATTCCCACAGGACTCGGCCACGTACCAGAGTAGGAAGAGAAGCAAAGCCGAGCGTGAGGAACAGCTCGTAGCCCTCATTGAGGAAAGGGTTGAGGAAAGGCTTAGAGTGCAGTTCAATGATCAGCTACGAAGCCTCGAGGAAAGGCTGGAGCAAAGGGTGGCTGCGGAGAGGCAGGCATAGAATGTGCTAGCCCAAGAAGCACATGTGCAATTCAGCCCAACCAACCGTTGGAGCAGCTGCGCGTCCACCTCTGTGCATGAAGCCAGATTTCCTCCTGATGACAACACGCAGGTAATATGTCTATAATGATCCTTACCTACACTTTTAATGTTGGACTTGTTAGCTAATTACTTGTGTACCCTTATGTAGGGGGGCACATCGTGCAATCTACAAGTGAGGCTTGCTAGCGCTCTGTTCCCTAGTTGCTTGGGGACAAGCGTATGCATCCGGAGAAGGGTCATTACTGCACGGTCAACCATTACAGTAAGACTCTGCGAAGGTCAATGTCGATGGTGTACATGAAATTTTCAAGGCCGTCACGCTGGACTTCCACCCAAGCAGCGAGATCGTCACACTAGGGGATGCCATCGCTGTTCATCAATGGCCCAAGAAGGACATCTCCTTCGATGCCCACCTAGGAGCACCGAAGGTACAAGCGATCCAGATGCACCACATCATGCGCCGAGACTCTGAACACTACGAGCCATGCCATGCATGGAACAAGCCAACCAAATTAGCTCTGACGTCTCGTCCCGCGAGCCGTTCTGTAGTAAGGCCCAATCATTTCTGAGAAGACGAAGCTTGGTAGCAGGGCACGCGGAGACAAGGGCAAATCGAAATATACCACGCTAGCCCATGACTTTCCGTTTGCCCCATTGGCACGACAATTCAAGCTGGGGCAACCATTCGTACCGGCTGACCGCAACAAGACGCTTTCATTATCCTGCTTTAGATTGCAACAATGGTGCATGCAACAAGCCAACAAGCCGGTGGCAGAACGGCAAACGAGTATCTCTGTGACCTTCTCGGAGGAGTATTTCTTACACCGGGCTTTAGATGGCGTCTTTGTGGTCGGCTTCAACGACTTGTTCGATCTGTACAACCTTAGAGCGCTCGACGTCTCACTCATAAGATGCTGGTCAATGTAAGTGCACCGTCTACATTTCTGACGCACCGATAAATTTCATATATATATCATCCTTCATTTTGTATTTGTAGGATCATGATCCACGAAGCAATAACAAGGAAAGAACCGGTGGGTTTCGTCGACCCACACATTTTGTCCCAACAAACCATGGACAAAGATAAACAATTTGTTTACGACTACATGCAAACAGTAATGCGGGCTCATTCGGATACAAAATTCATACTTTTACCCTACAACCCGCAGTAAGTGCTTCGTCCAGATGCTATACTCGTTGATTCTACTATATATCTCACCTCGAAGTTAGGTTCAATGACCACGATGACATACCTTTGTAGGTATCCTTTGGGTTCTAATCGTAATTATCTGAGAGGCGAGCGGGTCATTTATCTTGATTCCAAAAAGGTGGCACCCACGATTTGAAGCCTATCGAGAGATTTTCTCGACACATCGTTCGGTGTCTACAAAATGATGGGAGGGCCACACAAGATGGGCCCGGCCACTCTAAAGCATATTTTAAACTTTTAGGTGTCCGATAGTATGCAATAATCCTTCACACTCCATTATAATACCTTGAACTAATTAAACTATTTTGTTTTGGCGGTGCCACCGTGACCAAAGGCCAGCGACCTATGTGGATTCTATGTTTGCCACAACATGTCACCCTCATTGGTTCCAAGCAAACCAATGTTATGCGGTCTGTCAATCTTCAACAAATGTCTCCACTTATTAATTTATATACACGCGAGACTTTACTTTCCTCATTGAGCGAACGGCAATGCTTTGGCTTGCATTGGAATAGGTGACCTTGAAGTATTCGAGGACACTCTGTGCCTTCTTCATGCGTGAGTCTTAGATCCAGCAGAGAGATGCTACTCGGGCTCAACAATTAATGAGTTTACGGACATTAATATTAATTTCAATCTAAACCTTCGAAGTGAATTTGTCATTTATATACGAATCAATTTGTTATTATTACATTTGTTGTATTTACGAAATGGATTGATCGCCCGTGCATATGTTGTAATGTGTGATGTTAGTTGAATCATGAAATGGATCTGTTGTATGTTGTGTAACATGTGATTGGAGTACAATTTTAAATTTGTCATAATAATATGCTAGTCATACTACGTATCTAGCTTGTCTTTTGTTTTAGAGGCATGGCTAGCAATTCTGAGGCTAGCCAATATATTAAATTTAGTATAAAATAGGAAAAAACATCACGAGCGGTTCTAACCAAGAACCGTTTGTGAATAAACAAAATAACGAGCGGTTTAAAATTGGGCTATGCATGATATATTATACTTCACGAGACGGTTCTTCTTTGCAACAAATCGAGATATCCAATCATCATAGACGGTTTGTAAGGGAAACCGTGCAGCGATATTACACTTCACGAGCGGTTCTTACTTAAAACCGTGCGAGATATCCACTCATCATAGAAGGTTTATGGCGAAACCATCGAGATGATACCACATTCTGAGCGGTTTGTAAGTGGGCCGTCTGCGTGATGTTAATTTTCGAGCGGTTGGAAAACCATCTGCAATGATTCTTTGTCATCATCGACACTTGCATACAAATGGTTGAAAAAAATGCATGATGAAATCTGCGGAACCGATTAAGTTATGCAAAGCTAAAGAAACTCGTCTTCGTGCACTACAACCTTAAACTTTGCCTGAGAGACTATGAATCCACCCGAAAGGTCTAGGATGAAGACTCAATTGACCACCTAATTTAGCGTGTGATGCATCTTGGCGGTGAACCTATTTGATGGTTCGACTACTCCAAGTCTAATGGGGAGCCCCTATGTAACATCCCAATTTTTGAGTTGTTAATTAATTAATATTATTTTAATGCAATTTATGATTTTTTGAATTTTTGGATTTAATTGGATTTTAGAGAATTATTTGAATTATTATGAATTTAAATATATTACCTTTTGTTAAGAAATAATTATAAAAAGAAAAGTTTAAAATAAAGTTTTACCAAAAATATTTTATTTAGGTCGAGAATGTCTCAAAGTATTTTTGAGATTTTTCTTGGAATTTTTAGAGTATTTTACTACCTAAAAAATTAGTTTATTTTCTTGAATTATTTTAATTGGAAAAATCTCAAAATACCGTGAAACGATGTTGGGCCCGACCCATTCTTTGTCTTGATCGTGAAACGGGAGGAGTAACATCAACCGTCGGATTATAATCCAACGGCCTACATCGTGCCACGACAGTTAATGAAACCCTAACGTCTCACAGCCGCTAGATCTTCATCGTGCGGTCAATAGTAGTCAGTACCGATTCGGATACTTGGATTTATCCGGATCATCAGATCGAATCGAACGACCGATATGCGTCATCTCCGATCCGGACTCACGCGTCGCCGTCTCCGAGTCGTACACGTCGCCGCCGCCCAAACCTTCCTTGTTCTCCGTGCCACCGCCGAGCATTTAAGGCTCCGGACCCCTTCCCGAGACTCATCTCGATTCGCCGCACCTGTTAGTTGTTGCGTCGTCACCGGAGGGCTGCCGATGGAGTCACGGGAGCTCGTCGGAGTGCCGATTGAGGATCGGATTCGAGTTCGCCGAAGCACGCCGCACCCGTTGCGCCAACTCTTCTTCACCGGGAAGCACCAGAGCGCCGTCGGCTTGGTCGTCATCCCCAGCTCTGGGAAGATCTCGCCGCTGCCTCGCCATTGCGAGAGTCGAAGCTTTTCAGCCATTGGATCGCCATCGGACCGCTGAGAGTTCGCCACGCGTCGCCGAGGATCGGTAAGTCTCTCGGGTATTAAATCATAGTTGGATTTAGATCGGGCGGTCGAGATTTGGCCATACCGATTAGGAGCGATGAAGGGTATCGGTAAATGCTAGCCGTCAGATTAGGATCGAGAGGTTGGATTTGCGCCACATCATTAAGTGCACAGTGCGTCGTAGGGGTAAATATTGATCGTCCGATTTGGATCGGATGGTGGATGTTGAGCCACGTCACTAGTTTAACCGGAGTCGTTAGATTAGGATCCAAGGGTCCAGAATTTGCCACGTAGCGTCCGTACAGCTGAGGCTGGAAATTTTGGAATTTCTTTTATAAAAATAATTCGGTCAATTCGGAATTTATGAATTTAAGGATTTTTCAGGAATTTCAAACTTCTAAATGCTATAACTTTTGCATATGAACTCCGATTGAGGTGATTCAAATTCCTAAAAATTTGTAAAATTAAGATCTATCTAATGGTAGCTTTTATTTGAATTTTTGAATTCATTTGCTATTTGGTTTTGGTGTTTATTTGCTATTTCTTCTCGATTCACGTAGACGTTGAATTGTGCGAGGCTTCGGAGGAAGAATTAATTTCTCAAGAGCAATCTTCAGAGCAATATCAAGAGCTTAAGCAAGGCAAGTTGTGCTTTGATCATGTTGCACCTATGTTAGGAAAAATTGCTATTTTGCTTTACTTTACTGCATGTTATTTTATGCGTATAAATGATTTCAACTTAAATTTGGGATTAGCTAAACATACCCATTGAGTTATACCCTACCTTGATATTTGTATGCCATGCTTCATTGTCACCTTAAGTTGGTTACTATAGTTGGTTAATAAGGAAATCAACATGGATGGTTAGAACGGAATAGAATTGCTTAGCCATGCCACGTCATCATATGTTCATGAATTATGGTTTAATAATCTTGACTAATGGAATATGGAACAACAACAACAACAACAACAAAGCCTTTTAGTCCCAAGCAAGTTGGGGTAGGCTAGAGTTGAAGGAAAAATATCCTGTGCAATCAGACAGGCTGGTGAAACCATGGTGCAACCCAACTAGAAAAAGTTTGAAAAAATTCTGAAAAAAATCATAGATGTACATCTTAGCTTACCCCATCTACATATAAAATTTCATGATCAAATTCGTCCTGTTCTAAGAGTAATAAAAAAGACAAACTTGATCATGAACAGTAATAGTTACTATTCATGATCAACTTTGTCTTTTTTTTAACTTCTAGCACAGGATGAATTTGATCATGAAATTTTATATGTAGATGGGGTAAGCTGAGATGTAAGTCCATGATTTTTTTCAAAATTTTTTGAAACTATTTCTAGTTGGGTTGCACCATGGTTTCACCAACTCTCTGGTTGCACAGGATATGTTCCCAGAGTTGAAACCCAAAACAATCCGCTAACAAAGGGAGGAAGAGAGAGATGAGGAAGTAGAACAAAGCCTAAAACTATACCAAACATGGCATAAAGCCTAATCAAGGTTCAGGCACGTGGATAACTGCTTTCCACGCACTTCTATCCAAAGCCAACTCTTTCGATATATTCCACCCTTTTAAATCCCTTTTGATTGCCTCCTCCCAAGTCAAGTTTGGCCGGCCCCTACCTCTCTTCACATTATTATCGCGTCTTATGATGCCGCTATGCACTGGTGCCTCCGGAGGTCTCCGTTGTACATGTCCAAACCATCTCAACCGGTGTTGTACAAGCTTTTCTTCAATTGGAGCTACCCCTAGCCGATCACGTATCTCGTCGTTTCGAACTCGGTCCAATCTTGTATGACCACAAATCCAACGCATGACATCGCATCTCTGCGACACTTAATTCTGAACATGCCGTCTTTTAGTAGGCCAACATTCTCGCACCATACAACATCGCAGTCTAATAGCCGTCCTATAGAACTTTCCTTTTAGCCATGGTACCCTCTTGTCACATAGAGCGCCAGGATGCTTGACGCCATTTCATCCATCACCTTTAATTCTATGGCTAACATCTTCATCAATATCCCCATCTCTCTGTAGCATCGATCCCAAGTATCGAAAGGTATCCTTCTTGGGCACTACCTGACCTTCCAAACTCACATCTCCCTCCTCATGTCTAGTAGTACCAAAATCACATCTCATATACTCGGTTTTAGTCCTACTAAGTCTAAAACCTTTCGACTCTAGGGTCTTCCGCCACAACTCTAGTTTCCTATTTACACCCGCCCGGCTTTCATCCACTAGAACTACATCATCAGCAAAAAGCATACACCACGGGATATCTCCTTGAATATCCCTCGTGACCTCATCCATCACCAAGGCGATTTTAATCGGGAAGTCATCTGTGTCACCATCAATTGTTCGAACACTAGTCACAACATTGTTGTACATGTCCTTGATGAGGGTAACATACTTTGTTGGGACTTTATGCTTTTCCAAAGCCCACCACATAACATTCCTTGGTATCTTATCATAAGCCTTCTCCAAGTCGACGAAGGCCATGTGTAGGTCCTTCTTCTGCTCCCTATACCGCTCCATAACTTGTCTTATTAAGAACAATGCTTCAATGAGTCGACCTTAGGGCATGAACCCAAATTGGTTCATGGTGATCTGCGTCATTCTTCTCAAGCGATGCTCTATAACTCTCTCCCATAGCTTCATAGTGTGGCTCATCGGTTTAATCCCCTATAATTAGTACAACTTTGAATATCTCCTTGTTCTTGAAGATTGGTACTAATATACTTCTCCTCCACTCTTCGGGCATCTTGTTCGATCGAAAAATATGGTTGAACTAATGGAATATGGAACAATGATGAGAATTTGTGTGTCATGTGTGGTCACACGATGAGATTGAGTTATTGTGGCGAGGAGGTCACGCAACGATGTTGATTTGTGTATAGCACGTGGTTCTTGGTAATCAACTGGGTTTGGTAATCACTTAGATTGAAGCAAGTGGCAAGGGCAGGTGTGCCAGGGTGGGCCCGATGGGCAAGAGGGTATGTGCAAGTCTTGCTTTAATCAATCCTAAGGACTTAACCTTGCGAGCCTTTGACCTGAGTCGATCTTGCAACCACATGTCTGTTATGGGGTAGCCTAGCTGACTAATTTGCAAATGCTTAGCTTGAGTGCTATCGTGGTGGTGTGAGTCAAGATTATGCGGATGAAACTCACATGGCGCAAGAGGGGGGCCTGTTGTGGTGGTGTAACCCTTGATGTTGAAACCTCAGCCGGTAGCATGGAGTTAAGAGGATGCATTGTAAAGGCTTTGTTATAATCGTTCACTGTGTGGTGCATGGTTGTATCATGTGGGTAAAGTGCATAACCTCTGCAGAGTGTACAAACTATTCGGATAGCCGTGCTCACGGTATTGAGCAATGCTCGGGAATTACAATCAAGGGGTAGTTAATTAAAATGGACAACTGTGTGGGATGGCAGGATGCCATATGGATAATGGAACTTGACTTAGGATGGAAACTTGGTTTATTTGAGAATCATTTGAATCTATTCTTTGCTACTATTTGTTTTATTGTCTTTTCAATCTATGTATTGTATATGTTTACAAATGCTGCTTAGTCGCAAATTGAACCTTTGCCATACCTTTGGAATAAGCCTTGCATATAGCTATGGTAGAATTGCATTCTGTGCACAACTTGTTGAGTACGTGTTGGTGTACTCACCCTTGCTTAAACAAACCAACAAACAGAGGAGGAACCATCGCCGGAGGACTTTCAGGTGGACATGAGTCACTAGGTCAAGCCTCGTCATTTGCTGTGGTGTCTTGATGGGACATCTCGTCTTTGCTACTTTTATTTGCATTTGTCTAAAGTCTAGCCCATGTGGTGAATAATGTAAGCTCATACACTAGTTATATTCAATAAATGAAGTCTTATTATTCTTATCGTGTGTATGATGTGATGCTTACCGATGTTATCTTGTGTGCACTAGCATTGATCCTAGGACTAGTCTTGATAAAACACGATGGGTTGAATTAGTGAAATTCGGGTCCCGGCAGAGGTGGTATCGAGCATCTTGATTGTAGGACTTAGCCCTAGCTTGGTAGAGTGTCGAACTATTTTCTAAAAGGAAAAACCCAAAAATTGGATTAAAACAACACTCTTGACTCATCTTATTCTCTGCTCCTTATCTTTGCTGAAATCTACCTCAAATTTCACGGAGTGACCATTTGAAGTTGAGGACTTTCTTTAAATAGATGAGGAAGACACGTCAGATGCGTAGAGTGCGAGGTGGCTCATAGCGAGCTCTGGAGGATACTCCAAGTTTTGGGAGGTTTCGCCAAACCAACGTATCAAGGCCGAGATTGGATCGTTAACGGAGCCACAAGAGGAATGGTGTGCAAGCTGTTAATCTACGTCAGAAAGGGTGAGATATCAAGCCAACCTATCAGTATCACCGTAAGGAGAGCAACTTGGGAGATCGGTATCCAGGAGGCATCACGACTTGCTCTACAGAGGATCTGCTACGACTACTATCGTGAGTTGGACGACACAGTGTTCAGACTCCACCCCATGGTTCGAGATGCTTGGTGTTCATACGTCACACGGAGGGAGGATGCTACTGCAGTGCACTTAGCACGATTCGTAGCCGCTCAAGAAGCCCATACCCATAACACCGACACTGAATTAAGGACGGCCTATGAAGCATTCAGGGTTGTGGAGAAGGAACTGCACGAGACTCGAGTAACTTACGAGGAAAAGATCATGGAGCTCGAGGAAGCTTTACAGGAGGAAGGTCGCGCCACACTAACATCATCGGAAGAGGCAGAATCGAAGAAGATGAAATCTGAGTCAGAAGAGCAACCAGCTGAAGAACGTTGGGATCGATTTGTACCAGCACCAACACGTTCGCCAGTGTACCCACCAGGGAGTTCTCGTGGTGGATGGCTCGAGGAGTAGGAATTTTAGGGTTAAGTTGAGACTCAAGTATCGAGTCGCGTCATTAGAATAGTTCCACCCAAATGTAATAGACGTTAAGGTTGGGTGTTTAGTTTGGATTTTTAATGCTTGCTGAGTGTGCAGTATGCGTTGCAAAGCTTTTAGGCTTTTGTAAGCAACCATACCAAGTTAATTAATAAAAAGTATGGGTTTAACCTATTCCCCCGCTTTAGGAATTCTTGCATCTTATCTATGCTATGTCTATCTTTCCTAACCTAAGAAACAATCAAAGCAGATGGTGAACACTCGTGGCAATAATGGAGCGTCAGGAAGTGGTCTTCGCAGGAATGACAATCCTAATGAGGGAACACCAACGCCACCAGCACCACCAGTGGATACGCAGAATTTAGGAGCTTTCCTAGCAGCACAGACACAGCTTGTGCAAACCATGATGCACCAAATGCAAAACATGACCAACCAAGCCGTAGGAAACAACAACGTGCAGCAAGGCAATAATGGGCAGCGCTCTCAATCTAAGCTGTCAGATTTTATGAGGACACGCCTGCCAACATTCTCGGGCAATGCTAATCCTTTAGAAGCCGATGATTGGCTGAGAACCATTGAGAGGAAGTTACATATTACGCAATGTGCGGGCAACGAGAATGTGTTATACGCTTCACATCAGTTAGAAAGAACTGCCGCGGAATGGTGGGAGAACTATTGCGCAGCACATGAAGCCCCACAAGAGATTACTTGGGAGGAATTTTCAGTTGCTTTCCGTCAGTATCACGTACCAGAAGGGATGATGGATCTCAAGAAGGAGGAGTTTAGGGCTTTAAAGCAAGGAGGCCAATCAGTGGCAGAGTACCTGAACAAGTTTACTCAATTGGCACGTTATGCACCAGAGGATGTGGCCACGGATAAGGCTAGACAGTCCCGATTCTTGAAAGGTTTAAACTCTGGACTGCAGGTGGGATTGATTACCCACAACTTCCCTGATTTTCAAGAATTAGTAAACAAGGCTCGATTCTTGAAGATAAGCGTAAGGAGTTGGGCGAGGATCATAGCGCTTGAATGGCTAGTCAAGCTAGGCGGCCTACTCGATTTAGATTGAGGATGTCACCTCAACAGTTTGCGAGGATTCAACCCCAGTGGACCAACAAGACATCAACTTCATTGTCTCACCCCACTAATCAGAATTTTCAAACCCCAGCACCAGGAGGCAATGCACAGGAAGTCGGAGCCATTGTCAAGAAATATTTTTCTTGCAATGAGCCAGGACATTTTGCTAACAAGTGTCCAAAGAAGGGAAACATTACCCCGGTTCATTTCAATTTGAGCACTACCCCATCTCTGCTCCGGTGTGATGGAGAAATCGAGCACCGTTCAATCGATGGCGTCACCGCAGCGATGCGTGGGAGAATCAACCATATCACTACTGATGAAGCTCAAGGGGCAATAGATGTTGTACTGGGAAAGTTCTCGGTTAACTTCGATACCGCCTCTGATCCTATTTGATTACGGAGCTTCGCATTCGATTCGTTTTGCGGGACTTTGCAATAAAGAATGGGTTTACTGTTAAGAACCTTAAATGTGTGCTCTTAGTCCAAGCCCCAGGATCTGAACTTCGATCTAGCCTTGGATGTTTGGGAGTTAAATTGCTTATGAATGGGATAGAGTTCCTAGTAAATCTTATCCTATTAGATACCCAGGCCTTGGATGTCGTCTTAGGGATGGATTGGCTATCAAAACATAAGGCCATATTGGATTGTGGTCAGAAGATGGTAACCCTAGAAAGCCCTAGTGGCAAGAAAGTGGAAGTGCGTACAACTGCAGCTTGTGAAGGTCGGGTAATGATCAACAGTGTAAAGGTTGCTAATATAGAAAATGTGAAAGTGGTTAGAGATTTTCCGGAAGTATTTCCTAAAGATTTACCAGGCATGCCGCCAGATCGGGATATCGAGTTTGTTATTGAATTAGTACCTGGAATAGCTCCAATAGCAAAGAGACCGTATCAGATGCCAACCGATGAGCTAGTTGAAATGAAGAAACAAATCGAGGAATTGCTCGAGAAAGGGTTCATTCGACCAAGTTCTTCCCCGTGAGGAGCGCCAGTTTTGTTTGTCCGAAAGAAAGATGGGAGTTTAAGAATGTGCATTGATTATCGTGCACTTAATGAAGTGACAATAAAAAATAAGTACCTTTTACCAAGGATTGATGATTTGTTTGATCAGTTGAGAGGAGCAGGAGTTTTCTCCAAGATAGACCTTCGCTCAGGGTATCATCAACTAAAGATTCGGGAAGAGGATATTCCAAAGACGGCATTCTCCACTCGTTATGGACATTATGAGTTTACAGTCATGTCTTTTGGATTAACCAATGCTCCTGCATATTTCATGAACATGATGAATAAAGTATTCATGAAATACTTGGATAAATTTGTGGTTGTCTTCATAGACGATATCCTTGTGTATTCAAGGCGAAGAAGAACACGCAGAGCATTTGAGATTGGTATTAGAGAAATTGCGAGAAGCGTGGTTTATACGCTAAATTTAGTAAATGCGACTTTTGGAAAGAAAAGGTAGAGTTCCTTGGTCATGTGATGACAACTAAAGGAGTTGCGGTATACCCAAGTAAGGTGGAAGCTGTGTTACATTGGGAGCAACCCAAGACGGTTACTCAGATCCGTAGTTTCCTGGGAATGGTAGGATATTACCGTCGATTCATAGAAGGATTTTCAACAATTGCAAGACCCTTATGCAATTGTTGAAGAAAAAAAAATTTGCATGGGCGCTTGAGTGCGAGAAAGTTTCAGAGTTAAAAGCGATTAACATCACACTGTGTTAGTGTTACCATATGTATAGTGCAGTTTTGATATTTATTGTGATGCATCAAGACAGGGTCTTGGTTGTGTGCTAATGCAGAATGGCACGGTAGTAGCTTATGCGTCGAGGCAGTTGAGGCCGCATGAGGGGAATTATCCAACGCATGATTTGGAGTTAGCAGCTGTAGTGCATGCTTTAAAGATACGTCGTCATTATCTCACTGAAAATAGATGTGAGATATATACGGACCATAAGAGCCTAAAGTACATATTCACCCAGTCAGATCTTAACATGAGACATGGAAGATGGCTAGAATTGATTAAGGATTATAATGTGGGAATCCATTATCATCCTGGAAAAGCCAATGTGGTAGTGGATGCTTTAAGCCGTAAGAGCCACAGTTTAAATACAATAGAAGCTAGCGACCAACCGAAGTTATGTGAAGAATTTCAGAAGTTGAGATTAGAGGTTGTGCCACAAGGATTTGTAGCTGCCTTAGAAGTAAAGCCGACCCTTGAGGATCAAATTACAGAGAGGCAGAGTAAAGATGAGAAGATCAGCACGATCAAGTCTAAGAAAGAAGAAGGTTTAGCCGAAGATTTCTCTATAGATGAGCAGGGAACTTTATGGTTTAAAGGACGAATTTGTGTGCCAAATGAGAAGGAACTTAAGCAGTTGATTCTTGAGGAAGCACATGATTCTAAGTACTCTATTCATCCAGGAAGTGCCAAGATGTATCAAGATCTTAAGAAGAGATTTTGGTGGCCAAGTATGAAGCGTGAAGTAGCAGAACATGTTGCGTTGTGCGATGTGTGCCAGAGGGTAAAAGCGATGCATCAGAAGCCTGCAGGACTTTTGCAGCCATTAAAAGTTCCAGAATGGAAATGGGAAGAAATTGGTATGGATTTTATCACAGGATTACCCAAGACTCAGAGGGGTTATGATTCGATATGGGTCATCATTGACCGGTTGACTAAAGTTGCTCATTTCATTCCGGTAAAGACAACCTATTCAGGAGATCAATTGGCAGAGTTATACATGTCAAGAATTGTATGTTTACATGGTGTGCCTAAGAAAATCGTATCGGATCGAGGTACCCAATTTACCTCAAGATTTTGGCACAAATTGCATGAAGCAATAGGAACTCGTCTGAATTTTAGTGTAGGAACTCGTCTGAATTTTAGTACCGCTTATCATCCACAGACAGATGGTCAGACAGAAAGAGTGAACCAGATTTTGGAAGATATGCTGAGGGCTTGTGCGATGACTTATAGTACATCTTGGGATAAGAGTTTGCCGTATGCAGAGTTTAGCTATAATAATAGTTATCAGGCTAGTTTGCAAATGTCACCATTTGAGGCATTATATGGGTGTGTCTGTCGTACCCCGTTGAATTGGAATGAGACAGGGGAGCGTTCGGTATTTGGACCTGAGTTACTCAGAGAGGCTGAAGAACAAGTTGTTATGATAAGAGAAAGACTGAAAGCAGCCCAGTCTAGGCAGAAGAGTTATGCCGACAATCGCCGCCGTGATTTGAGCTTTGAACCAAATGATTTCGTTTATCTTAGAGTTACTCCCCTTAAAGGTGTAAAAAGGTTTCAAGTTAAAGGAAAACTTGCACCTAGGTATGTTGGACCATTTAAGATCTTAAGTCGCCGAGGAGAGGTTGCATACCAGTTGGAGTTGCCACAGTTATTAGCAGGAGTCCATGATGTGTTCCATGTGTCTCAGCTTAAGAAATGTCTTAGAGTGCCAGCAGAACAAACGCCATTAGAAGCTATCGAATTGCAGGAGGATCTAACTTATAAAGAGCAGCCGATTAAAATTTTGGACGTAATGGAGCGCAGAACCAGAAATAAGTCCACTCGCTTCTGTAGGGTTCAATGGAGTAATCATACAGAAGAAGAAGCAACCTGGGAGCGTGAGGAAGATCTGAGAGAAGAATTCCCTAGCCTATTCTCTAGTCGAATACAATCTCTAAAATTGAGATTACTGTTAAGGGAGTTTGTAACATCCTAATTTTTAGTTGTTAATTAATTAATATTATTTTAATGCAATTTATGATTTTTGTGAATTTTCTGGATTTAATTGGATTTTCGAGAATTATTTGAATTATTATGAATTTAAATATATTACCTTTTGTTAAGAAATAATTATAAAAAGAAAAGTTTAAAATAAAGTTTTACCAAAAATATTTTATTTAGGTCCAGAATGTCTCAAAGTATTTTTGAGATTTTTCTTGGAATTTTTAGAGTATTTTTACTACCCTAAAAGAATTAGTTTATTTTCTTGAATTATTTTAAATGGAAAAATCTCGGGAAATACCGTGAACAGTGTTGGGCCTGGCCCATTACTGTGCTGATCGTGAAACAAGAGAAGTAACATCAACCGTCGGATTATAATCCAACGGCCTACATCGTGCCACGACAGTTAATGAAACCCTAACGTCTCACAGCCGCTAGATCTTCATCGTGCGGTCAATAATAGTCGGTACCGATTCGGATACTTGGATTTATCCGGATCGTCAGATCGGAATCAAACGGCCGATATGCGTCGTCTCTGATCCGGACTCACGCGCCGCCGTCTCCGAGTCGTACACGCCGCCGCCGCCCAAACCTTCCTTGTTCTCCGCGCCACCGCCGAGTATTTAAGGCTCCGGACCCCTTCCTGAGACTCATCTCGAGTCGCCGCACCTGTTAGTTGTTGCGTCATCACCGGAGGGCCGCCGATGGAGTCACGGGAGCTCGTCAGAGTGCCGAGAGACTTGCGCCGAGCCTTCATCGTCGCCGGGGACTTCTATCGGCGAGTGAGGATCGGATTCGAGTTCGTCGGAGCACGCAGCACCCGTTGTGCCAACTCTTCTTCGCCGGGAAGCACCAGAGCGCCGTCGGCTTGGTCATCGTCCCCAGCTCCGGGAAGATCTCGCCGCTGCCTCGCCATTGCTGGAGTCGAAGCTTTTCAGCCATTGGATCGCCATTGGACCGCTGAGAGTTCGCCGCGTCGCTTCGAGGATCGGTAAGTCTCTCGGGTATTCGTCACCGTTGGATTTAGATCGGGCGGTCGAGATTTGGCCATACCGATTTGGGAACAGTGATGGGTATCGGTAAATGCTAGCCGTCGGATTAGGATCGAGCGGTTGGATTTGCGCCACATCATTAAGTGCACAGTGCGTCGTAGGGGTAAATATTGATCGTCCGATTTGGATCGGATGGTGGATGTTGAGCCACGTCACTAGTTTAACCGGAGTCGTTAGATTAGGATCCAAGGGTCCAGAATTTGCCACGTAGCGTCCGTACAGCTGAGGCAGGAAAATTCGGAATTTCTTTTATAAAAATAATTCGGTCAATTCGGAATTTATGAATTTAAGGATTTTTCAGGAATTTTAAACTTCTAAATGCTATAACTTTTGCATATGAACTCCGATTGAGGTGATTCAAATTCCTAAAAACTTGTAAAATTGAGATCTATCTAATTGTATCTTTTATTTGAATTTTTTAATTCATTTGCTGTTTGGTTTTGGTGTTTATTTGCTATTTCTTCTCGATTCGCGTAGACGTTGAATTGTGCGAGGCTTCGGAGGAAGAATTAATTTCTCAAGAGCAATATTTAGAGCAATATCAAGAGCTTAAGCAAGGCAAGTTGTGCTTTGATCATGTTGCACCTATGTTAGGAAAAATTGCTATTTTGCTTTACTTTACTGCATGTTATTTTATGCGTATAAATGATTTCAACTTAAATTTGGGATTAGCTAAACATACCCATTGAGTTATACCCTACCTTGATATTTGTATGCCATGGTTCATTGTCACCTTAAGTTAGTTACTACAGTTGGTTAATAAGGAAATCAACATGGATGGTTAGAACATAATAGAATTGCTTAGCCATGCCACGTCATCACATGTTCATGAATTATGGTTTAATAATCTTGACTAATGGAATATGGAACAATGATGAGAATTTGTGTGTCATGTGTGGTCACACGATGAGATTGAGTTGTTGTGGCGAGGAGGTCACACAACGATGTTGATTTGTGTATAGCACGCGGTTCTTGGTAATCACTTAGATTGAAGCAAGTGGCAAGGGCAAGTGTGCCAGGGTGGGCCCGATGGGCAAGAGAGTATGTGCAAGTCTTGCTTTAATCAATCCTAAGGACTTAAACTTGCGAGCCTTTGACCTGAGTCGATCTTGCAACCACATATGCATTATGGGGCGACCTAGTGACTAATTTGCAAATGCTTAGCTTGAGTGCTATCGTGGTGTTGTGAGTCGGGTTATGCGGATGAAACTCACATGGCGCAAGAGGGGGCCTGTTGTGGTGGTGTAACCCTTGATGTTGAAACCTCGGTGGGTAGCTTGGGTTAAGAGGATGCATTGTAAAGGCTTTGTTATAATCGTTCACCTGTGTGGTGCATGGTTGTATCATGTGGGTAAAGTGCATAACCTCTGCAGAGTGTACAAACTATTCGGATAGCCGTGCTCACGGTATTGAGCAATGCTCGGGAATTACAGTTAAGGGGTAGTTAATTAAAATGGACAACTCTGTGGGATGGCAGGATGCCATATGGATAATGGAACTTGACTTAGGATGGAAACTTGGTTTATTTGAGAATCACTGAATCTATTTACTGCTACTATTTGTTTTACTATCTTTTCAATCTATGTATTGTATATGTTTACAAATGCTGCTTAGTCGCAAATTGAACCTTTGCCATACCTTTGGAATAAGCCTTGCATATAGCTATGGTAGAATTGCATTCTGTGCACAACTTGTTGAGTACGTGTTGGTGTACTCACCCTTGCTTAAACAAACCAACAAACAGAGGAGGAACCATCGCCGGAGGACTTTCATGTGGACACGAGTCACTAGGCCAAGCCTCGTCAATTTGCATGGTGTCTTGATGGGACATCTCGTCTTTTGCTACTTTTACGCTGCATTTGTCTAAAGTCTAGCCCATGTGGCTGAATAATGTAAGCTCATACACTAGTTATATTCAATAAATGAAGTCTTATTATTCTTATCGTGTGTATGATGTGATGCTTACCGATGTTAAGCTGTGTGGACTAGCATTGATCCTGGGACTAGTGCGGTAAAACACAGTGGGTTCGAATTGGTAAAATTCGGGTCCCGACACCCTACTGGACGAGGACACCCTGGATAACCCACCCCTCCCAGCAAGATTCGTGGTTGATTCGATCCCGCAGGAAGACATTGATAAGGCCACAGGTAACCAATTGTTCTTTATTACACCTGTGAATCTTGTATGTCGGGACCAAAAAACAATATTAATGTGACTTGTAATTTGCGGCAGTGGGAAGAGCCTCCCAGTGGAAATTTGGGGTCACGATCGGTGACACGCACGAGCAAGAGGAAGCATGCCACCGATACGCCGACAGCGACATCCTCGCTGGAGCTCTAGGCGGGATGCGAAGCTATCCTGAGCAAGCGCGCCAAGCACGAGGAAAGGCCCCGTTGAGGATGAGCCCATTGTCGGCGGACGATGAAGCCGAGACCGCTTCGAGGAATAGTAGGGCGAGGATACTAGCTAGCTCGACGGCGATGATGGGAGCGGCGATGGTGGCTCGGACGCTGATCAAGATCTCGTGCACATCCGTTCACGACCACAATCACCACCGGATCACAGCGAGAGGTGGCGCCGCACTCCAGCCCGTGGGAAGGGAAGGCCATATCGAGTAGTGCGGTGGGCGACGGCGACACAACAACCGCCTGACGAAGGCTCATGGTGCAGCAGCATCCGGAAGCCATTTGGGCTTTCCAGCTTCTAATATTGGGTGCGGCTCTGAAGATGAGTTGTGATGGATCGAGCATCTCTTGGCCATCTGAGTACAGCGATCCATATGCCGATCCGATCGTCGTCGACACTCGTCATCCTTTGTGGAGGTACCTTTTTCGATGAGGATTACAGAAATGGCTTGCTCACTATGAACATTACTCGCTGCTTGGCAACCGCTTGGCTGGACCTGGGAGCAGTACAAGCAACAACACGAAAGACTGAATCACGAGGTCATTATCGATAGCGAGGTGGGGTCACAACCACAGAACTACTACTCGTGAGGTATGTTATGCAAATATAGATCGATTTTATTGTGATATACATATGTGATTT
>JAYEVE010001098.1:0-48866 GCA_036346375.1 Guadua angustifolia | reverse complement strand
TTGTTGGAGCTTCTTTCGGTCGATTTCGCTCTGATGTTAATTTCTTTCATATCGGGATCCGAACAAGTGGATTTCATGAAAGTTTGCCCTGAAGCGAAACACTCGAGACACACCGGATTGGCCTCTTAAGTGTTGTCGGTCTTGTTGGAGCTTCTTTCGGTCGATTTCGCTCTGATGTTAATTTCTTTCAAATCGGGATCCGAACAAGTGGATTTCATGAAAGTTTGCCCCGAAGCGAAGCACTCCGAAACACACCGATTGGCCTCTTAAGTGTTGTCGGTCTTGTTGGAGCTTCTTTGATCGATTTAGCTCGATGTTAATTTCTTTCATATCGGGATCGAACAAGTGGATTTCATGAAAGTTTGCCCGGCGAAGCACTCAGAGACACACCGGATTGGCCTCTTAAGTGTTGTCGGTCTTGTTGGAGCTTCTTTCGGTCGATTTCGCTCTTATGTTAATTTCTTTCAAATCGGGATCCGAACAAGTGGATTTCATGAAAGTTTGCCCCGAAGCGAAGCACTCCGAAGACACACCGGATTGGCCTCTTAAGTGTTGTCGGTCTTGTTGGAGCTTCTTTGGTCGATTTAGCTCGATGTTAATTTCTTTCATATCGGGATCCGAACAAGTGGATTTCATGAAAGTTTGCCCGGCGAAGCACTCAAGAGACACACCGGATTGGCCTCTTAAGTGTTGTCGGTCTAGTTGGAGCTTCTTTGAAGATTTCGCTCGATGTTAATTTCTTTCATATCGGGATCCGAACAAGTGGATTTCATGAAAGTTTGCCCGGCGAAGCACTCAGAACACACCGGATTGGCCTCTTAAGTGTTGTCGGTCTTGTTGGAGCTTCTTTCGATCGATTTCGCTCTTATGTTAATTTCTTTCATATCGGGATCCGAACAAGTGGATTTCATGAAAGTTTGCCCGGCGAAGCACTCAAGACACACCGGATTGGCCTCTTAAGTGTTGTCGGTCTTGTTGGAGCTTCTTTGGAAGATTTCGCTCGATGTTAATTTCTTTCATATCGGGATCCAAACAAGTGGATTTCATGAAAGTTTGCCCGAAGCGAAGCACTCAAGACACACCGGATTGGCCTCTTAAGTGTTGTCGGTCTTGTTGGAGCTTCTTTGGAAGATTTCGCTCGATGTTAATTTCTTTCATATCGGGATCCGAACAAGTGGATTTCATGAAAGTTTGCCCGAAAAGCACTCAAGACACACGGATTGGCCTCTTAAGTGTTGTCGGTCTTGTTGGAGCTTCTTTCGGTCGATTTCGCTCTGATGTTAATTTCTTTCATATCGGGATCCAAACAAGTGGATTTCATGAAAGTTTGCCCCGAAGCGAAGCACTCCGAAGACACACCGGATTGGCCTCTTAAGTGTTGTCGGTCTTGTTGGAGCTTCTTCGGTCGATTCGCTCGATGTTAATTTCTTTCATATCGGGATCCGAACAAGTGGATTTCATGAAAGTTTGCCCGGCGAAGCACTCAAGACACACACGGATTGGCCTCTTAAGTGTTGTCGGTCTAGTTGGAGCTTCTTTGATCGATTTCGCTCGATGTTAATTTCTTTCATATCGGGATCCGAACAAGTGGATTTCATGAAAGTTTGCCCGGCGAAGCACTCAAGACACACCGGATTGGCCTCTTAAGTGTTGTCGGTCTTGTTGGAGCTTCTTTCGGTCGATTTCGCTCGATGTTAATTTCTTTCATATCGGGATCCGAACAAGTGGATTTCATGAAAGTTTGCCCGGCGAAGCACTCTTAAGAAGACACACGGATTGGCCTCTTAAGTGTTGTCGGTCTTGTTGGAGCTTCTTTGGATCGATTTAGCGCTCGATGTTAATTTCTTTCAAATCGGGATCCGAACAAGTGGATTTCATGAAAGTTTGCCCGGCGAAGCACTCAGAGACACACCGGATTGGCCTCTTAAGTGTTGTCGGTCTTGTTGGAGCTTCTTTCGATCGATTTAGCTCGATGTTAATTTCTTTCATATCGGGATCCGAACAAGTGGATTTCATGAAAGTTTGCCCGGGCGAAACACTCAAAGACACACGGATTGGCCTCTTAAGTGTTGTCGGTCTTGTTGGAGCTTCTTTCGATCGATTTCGCTCGATGTTAATTTCTTTCATATCGGGATCCGAACAAGTGGATTTCATGAAAGTTTGCCCTGCGAAGCACTCAAAGACACCGGATTGGCCTCTTAAGTGTTGTCGGTCTTGTTGGAGCTTCTTTCGATTTAAGCTCGATTTAATTTCTTTCATTTCGCTCGATGTTAATTTCTTTCATATCGGGATCCATATCGAACAAGTGGATTTCATGAAAGTTTGCCCTGCGAAACACTCAAAACACACACCGGATTGGCCTCTTAAGTGTTGTCGGTCTTGTTGGAGCTTCTTTGGTCGATTTATTTCGATGTTAATTTCTTTCATATCGGGATCCGAACAAGTGGATTTCATGAAAGTTTGCCCGGCGAAGCACTCGAAGACACACCGGATTGGCCTCTTAAGTGTTGTCGGTCTTGTTGGAGCTTCTTTCGATCGATTTCGCTCGATGTTAATTTCTTTCATTTCGGGATCCGAACAAGTGGATTTCATGAAAGTTTGCCCGGCGAAGCACTCAAAGACACACCAGATTGGCCTCCTAAGTGTTGTCTGTCTTGTTGGAGCTTCTTTGGAAGATTTCGCTCGATGTTAATTTCTTTCATATCGGGATCCGAACAAGTGGATTTCATGAAAGTTTGCCCGATGTGAAGCACTCAAGACACACCGGATTGGCCTCTTAAGTGTTGTCGGTCTTGTTGGAGCTTCTTTGGTCGATTTCGCTCGATGTTAATTTCTTTCATATCGGGATCCGAACAAGTGGATTTCATGAAAGTTTGCCCAAGCGAAACACTCAAGAGACACACGGATTGGCCTCTTAAGTGTTGTCGGTCTTGTTGGAGCTTCTTTCGATCGATTCGCTCGATGTTAATTTCTTTCATATCGGGATCCGAACAAGTGGATTTCATGAAAGTTTGCCCGGCGAAGCACTCAAACACACCGGATTGGCCTCTTAAGTGTTGTTGGTCTTGTTGGAGCTTCTTTCGGTCGATTTCGCTCTGATGTTAATTTCTTTCATATCGGGATCCGAACAAGTGGATTTCATGAAAGTTTGCCCCGAAGCGAAGCACTCCGAAGACACACCGGATTGGCCTCTTAAGTGTTGTCGGTCTTGTTGGAGCTTCTTTCGATCGATTTCGCTCTGATGTTAATTTCTTTCAAATCGGGATCCGAACAAGTGGATTTCATGAAAGTTTGCCCCGAAGCGAAGCACTCCGAAGACACACCGGATTGGCCTCTTATGTGTTGTCGGTCTTGTTGGAGCTTCTTTCGGTCGATTCCGCTCGATGTTAATTTCTTTCATTTCGGGATCCGAACAAGTGGATTGCATGAAAGTTTGCCCCGAAGCGAAGCACTCCGAAGACACACCGGATTGGCCTCTTAAGTGTTGTCTGTCTAGTTGGAGCTTCTTTCGGAAGATTTCGCTCCGATGTTAATTTCTTTCATATCGGGATCCGAACAAGTGGATTTCATGAAAGTTTGCCCCGAAGCGAAGCACTCCGGAGACACACCGGATTGGCCTCTTAAGTGTTGTCGGTCTTGTTGGAGCTTCTTTCGATCTATTTCGCACTTATGTTAATTTAATTCAAATCGGGATCCGAACAAGTGGATTTCATGAAAGTTTGCCCCGAAGCGAAGCACTCCGAAGACACACCGGATTGGCCTCTTAAGTGTTGTCGGTCTTGTTGGAGCTTCTTTCGGTCGATTTCGCTCTGATGTTAATTTCTTTCATTTCGGGATCCGAACAAGTGGATTGCATGAAAGTTTGCCCCGAAGCGAAGCACTCCGAAGACACGCCGGAATTGCCTCTTAAGTGTTGTCTGTCTAGTTGGAGCTTCTTTCGGAAGATTTCGCTCCGATGTTAATTTCTTTCATATCGGGATCCGAACAAGTGGATTTCATGAAAGTTTGCCCCGAAGCGAAACACTCCGAAGACACACCGGATTGGCCTCTTAAGTGTTGTCGGTCTTGTTGGAGCTTCTTTCGGTCTATTTCGCTCTGATGTTAATTTCCTTCAAATCGGGATCCGAACAAGTGGATTTCATGAAAGTTTGCCCCGAAGCGAAGCACTCCGGAGACACACCGGATTGGCCTCTTAAGTGTTGTCGGTCTTGT
Source organism: Guadua angustifolia (assembly GCA_036346375.1). Lineage (NCBI taxonomy): Eukaryota > Viridiplantae > Streptophyta > Magnoliopsida > Poales > Poaceae > Guadua > Guadua angustifolia. Next base: position 44,654 of record JAYEVE010001098.1, on the reverse strand, counting down.
TGGAGCTTCTTTCGGTCGATTTCGCTCTGATGTTAATTTCTTTCATTTCGGGATCCGAACAAGTGGATTGCATGAAAGTTTGCCCGGCGAAGCACTCAAGAACACACCGGATTGGCCTCTTAAGTGTTGTCTGTCTAGTTGGAGCTTCTTTCGGAAGATTTCGCTCCGATGTTAATTTCTTTCATATCGGGATCCGAACAAGTGGATTTCATGAAAGTTTGCCCGGCGAAACACTCAAAGACACACGGATTGGCCTCTTAAGTGTTGTCGGTCTTGTTGGAGCTTCTTTCGGTCGATTTCGCTCTGATGTTAATTTCCTTCAAATCGGGATCCGAACAAGTGGATTTCATGAAAGTTTGCCCGGCGAAGCACTCGAGACACACAGTTGGCCTCTTAAGTGTTGTCGGTCTTGTTGGAGCTTCTTTCGATCGATTTCGCTCGATGTTAATTTCTTTCATTTCGGGATCCGAACAAGTGGATTTCATGAAAGTTTGCCCGGCGAAGCACTCAGAAGACACACGGATTGGCCTCTTAAGTGTTGTCGGTCTTGTTGGAGCTTCTTTGGAAGATTTACGCTCGATGTTAATTTCTTTCAAATCGGGATCCGAACAAGTGGATTTCATGAAAGTTTGCCCTGAAGCGAAACACTCGAAGACACACCGGATTGGCCTCTTAAGTGTTGTCGGTCTTGTTGGAGCTTCTTTCGGTCGATTTCTCTCTGATGTTAATTTCCTTCAAATCGGGATCCGAACAAGTGGATTTCATGAAAGTTTGCCCGGCGAAGCACTCAGAACACACACAGATTGGCCTCTTAAGTGTTGTCGGTCTTGTTGGAGCTTCTTTTCGGTCGATTTCGCTCGATGTTAATTTCTTTCATATCGGGATCCGAACAAGTGGATTTCATGAAAGTTTGCCCGGCGAAGCACTCAGAAGACACCGGATTGGCCTCTTAAGTGTTGTCGGTCTTGTTGGATGTTCTTTCAAATCGGGATCCGAACAAGATTTGGCCTCTTAAGTGTTGTCGCTCGATGTTAATTTCTTTCATATCGGGATCCGAACAAGTGGATTTCATGAAAGTTTGCCCTGGCGAAGCACTCAGAAGACACACGGATTGGCCTCTTAAGTGTTGTCGGTCTTGTTGGAGCTTCTTTCGATCGATTTAACTCGATGTTAATTTCTTTCATATCGGGATCCGAACAAGTGGATTTCATGAAAGTTTGCCCGGCGAAGCACTCAAGACACACGGATTGGCCTCTTAAGTGTTGTCGGTCTTGTTGGAGCTTCTTTCGATCGATTTAGCTCGATGTTAATTTCTTTCATATCGGGATCCGAACAAGTGGATTTCATGAAAGTTTGCCCGAAACACTCAGAAGCGAAACACTCAAAGATGTTACACCGGATTTTGCCTCTTAAGTGTTGTCGGTCTAGTTGGAGCTTCTTTGATCTATTTCGCACTTATGTTAATTTAATTCAAATCGGGATCCAAACAAGTGGAATTCATGAAAGTTTGCCCGGCGAAGCACTCAAAGACACACCGGATTGGCTTCTTAAGTGTTGTCGGTCTTGTTGGAGCTTCTTTGATCGATTCCACTCGATGTTAATTCCTTTCATATCGGGATCCGAACAAGTGGATTGCATGAAAGTTTGCCCGAGCGAAGCACTCGAAGACACACCGGATTGGCCTCTTAAGTGTTGTCGGTCTAGTTGGAGCTTCTTTGGAAGATTTCGCTCGATGTTAATTTCTTTCATATCGGGATCCGAACAAGTGGATTTCATGAAAGTTTGCCCGGCGAAGCACTCGAACACACCGGATTGGACTCTTAAGTGTTGTCGGTCTTGTTGGAGCTTCTTTCGATCGATTTAGCTCGATGTTAATTTCTTTCATTTCGGGATCCGAACAAGTGGATTTCATGAAAGTTTGCCCGGCGAAGCACTCAGAACACACCGGATTGGCCTCTTAAGTGTTGTCGGTCTAGTTGGAGTTTTTTGATCGATTTCTCTTTGATGTTAATTTCTTTCATATCGGCATCCAAACAAGTGGAATTCATGAAAATTTGCCCCGAAGCGAACACTCCGAAGACACTCCGGATTGGCCTCTTAAGTGTTGTCGGTCTTGTTGGAGCTTCTTTCGGTCGATTTCGCTCCGATGTTAATTTCTTTCATATCGGGATCCGAACAAGATGAAAGTTTGCCCGGCGAAACACTCAAAGACACACGGATTGGCCTCTTAAGTGTTGTCGGTCTAGTTGGAGCTTCTTTCGATCTATTTAGCACTTATGTTAATTTAATTCAAATCGGGATCCAAACAAGTGGAATTCATGAAAGTTTGCCCGGCGAAGCACTCGAAGACACCGGATTGGCTTCTTAAGTGTTGTCGGTCTTTTTGGAGCTTCTTTGGTCGATTCGCTCGATGTTAATTCCTTTCATATCGGGATCCGAACAAGTGGATTGCATGAAAGTTTGCCCCAAAGCGAAGCACTCGAAGACACACCGGATTGGCCTCTTAAGTGTTGTCTGTCTAGTTGGATCTTCTTTCGCATGATTTCGCTCGATGTTAATTTCTTTCATATTTGGATCCGAACAAGTGGATTTCATGAAAGTTTGCCCGGCGAAGCACTCAAGACACACGGATTGGCCTCTTAAGTGTTGTCGGTCTTGTTGGAGTTTCTTTGGAAGATTTAGCTCGATGTTAATTTCTTTCATATCGGGATCCGAACAAGTGGATTTCATGAAAGTTTGCCCGGCGAAGCACTCCGAAGACACACCGGATTGGCCTCTTAAGTGTTGTCGGTCTTGTTGGATCTTCTTTCGGTCGATTTCGCTCTGATGTTAATTTCTTTCATATCAGGATCCGAACAAGTGGATTTCATGAAAGTTTTCCCTGAAGCGAAACACTCCAAGACACACCGGATTGGCCTCTTAAGTGTTGTCGGTCTTGTTGGAGCTTCTTTCGGTCGATTTCGCTCTGATGTTAATTTCCTTCAAATCGGCATCCGAACAAGTGGATTTCATGAAAGTTTGCCCCGAAGCGAAGCACACCGGAAACACACCAGATTGGCCTGTTAAGTGTTGTTGGTCTTGTTGGAGCTTCTTTCGGTCGATTTCGCTCTGATGTTAATTTCTTTCATATCGGGATCCGAACAGGTGGATTTCATGAAAGTTTGCCCCGAAGCGAAACACTCCGACGACACACCGGATTGGCCTCTTAAGTGTGGTCGGTCTAGTTGGAGCTTCTTTCGATCTATTTCGCACTTATGTTAATTTAATTCAAATCGGGATCCAAACAAGTGGAATTCATGAAAGTTTGCCCGGCGAAGCACTCAAGAAGACACCGGATTGCCTTCTTAAGTGTTGTCGGTCTTGTTGGAGCTTCTTTGGTCGATTCGCTCGATGTTAATTCCTTTCATATCGGGATCCGAACAAGTGGATTGCATGAAAGTTTGCCCGGCGAAGCACTCAAGACACACCGGATTGGCCTCTTAAGTGTTGTCATCTGGTTGGAGCTTCTTTGGAAGATTTCGCTGCGATGTTAATTTCTTTCATATTTCGATCCGAACAAGTGGATTTCATGAAAGTTTGCCCCGAAGCGAAGCACTCCGAAGACACACCGGATTGGCCTCTTAAGTGTTGTCGGTCTTGTTGGAGCTTCTTTCGATCGATTCCGCTCTGATGTTAATTTCTTTCATATCGGGATCCGAACAAGTGGATTGCATGAAAGTTTGCCCAGGCGAAGCACTCAAAACACACGGGATTGGCCTCTTAAGTGTTGTCGGTCTAGTTGGAGCTTCTTTCGGAAGATTTCGCTCTGATGTTAATTTCTTTCATATCGGGATCCGAACAAGTGGATTTCATGAAAGTTTGCCCCGAAGCGAAGCACTCGAAGACACACGGATTGGCCTCTTAAGTGTTGTCGGTCTTGTTGGAGCTTCTTTGGTCGATTTAGCTCGATGTTAATTTCTTTCATATCGGGATCCGAACAAGTGGATTTCATGAAAGTTTGCCCGGCGAAGCACTCCAAAGACACACGGATTGGCCTCTTAAGTGTTGTCGGTCTTGTTGGATCTTCTTTCGATCGATTTACGCTCGATGTTAATTTCTTTCATATCGGGATCCGAACAAGTGGATTTCATGAAAGTTTGCCACGAAGCGAAGCACTCCGAAGACACACCGGATTGGCCTCTTAAGTGTTGTCGGTCTTGTTGGAGCTTCTTTCGATCGATTTAAGCTCGATGTTAATTTCCTTCAAATCGGCATCCGAACAAGTGGATTTCATGAAAGTTTGCCCCAGCGAAGCACAGGAAACACACCGATTGGCCTCTTAAGTGTTGTCGGTCTTGTTGGAGCTTCTTTTCGGTCGATTTAGCTCGATGTTAATTTCTTTCATATTGGGATCGAACAAGTGGATTTCATGAAAGTTTGCCCGGCGAAACACTCGAAGCGACACACGGATTGGCCTCTTAAGTGTTGTCGGTCTAGTTGGAGCTTCTTTCGATCTATTTCGCACTTATGTTAATTTAATTCAAATCGGGATCCAAACAAGTGGAATTCATGAAAGTTTGCCCTGAAGCGAAGCACTCCGAAGACACACCGGATTGGCTTCTTAAGTGTTGTCGGTCTTGTTGGAGCTTCTTTCGGTCGATTCCACTCTGATGTTAATTCCTTTCATATCGGGATCCGAACAAGTGGATTGCATGAAAGTTTGCCCGGCGAAGCACTCAAGAAGACACACGGATTGGCCTCTTAAGTGTTGTCTGTCTGGTTGGAGCTTCTTTCGGAAGATTTACGCTCGATGTTAATTTCTTTCATATCGGGATCCGAACAAGTGGATTTCATGAAAGTTTGCCCGAGCGAAGCACTCGAAGACACCGGATTGGCCTCTTAAGTGTTGTCGGTCTTGTTGGAGCTTCTTTCGATCGATTTATCGCTCGATGTTAATTTCTTTCATTTCGGGATCCGAACAAGTGGATTGCATGAAAGTTTGCCCGGCGAAGCACTCAAGACACACGGATTGGCCTCTTAAGTGTTGTCTGTCTTGTTGGAGCTTCTTTGGAAGATTTCGCTCGATGTTAATTTCTTTCATATCGGGATCCGAACAAGTGGATTTCATGAAAGTTTGCCGGCGAAACACTCCAAACACACGGATTGGCCTCTTAAGTGTTGTCGGTCTTGTTGGAGCTTCTTTGATCGATTTCGCTCGATGTTAATTTCTTTCAAATCGGGATCCGAACAAGTGGATTTCATGAAAGTTTGCCCGGCGAAGCACTCAAGACACACCGGATTGGCCTCTTAAGTGTTGTCGGTCTTGTTGGAACTTCTTTGATCGATTTCGCTCGATGTTAATTTCTTTCAAATCGGGATCCGAACAAGTGGATTTCATGAAAGTTTGCCCTAAGCGAAGCACTCGAAGACACACGAATTGGCCTCTTAAGTGTTGTCGGTCTAGTTGGATCTTCTTTGATCGATTTACGCTTGATGTTAATTTCTTTCATATCGGCATCCAAACAAGTGGAATTCATGAAAGTTTGCCCAAGCGAACACTCAAGAAGACACTCCGGATTGGCCTCTTAAGTGTTGTCGGTCTTGTTGGAGCTTCTTTCGGTCGATTTCGCTCGATGTTAATTTCTTTCATATCGGGATCCGAACAAGTGGATTTCATGAAAGTTTGCCCGAAGCAAAACACTCGAACACACTGGGATTGGCCTCTTAAGTGTTGTCGGTCTAGTTGGAGCTTCTTTGATCTATTTCGCTCTTATGTTAATTTAATTCAAATCGGGATCCAAACAAGTGGAATTCATGAAAGTTTGCCCGGCGAAGCACTCAGAACACACCGGATTGGCCTCTTAAGTGTTGTCGGTCTTGTTGGAGCTTCTTTGGTCGATTTAGCTCGATGTTAATTTCTTTCATATCGGGATCCGAACAAGTGGATTGCATGAAAGTTTGCCCGGCGAAGCACTCAGAACACACGGATTGGCCTCTTAAGTGTTGTCGGTCTTGTTGGAGCTTCTTTGGTCGATTTAGCTCGATGTTAATTTCTTTCATATCGGGATCCGAACAAGTGGATTTCATGAAAGTTTGCCCTGAAGCGAAACACTCAAGAAGACACACGGATTGGCCTCTTAAGTGTTGTCGGTCTTGTTGGAGCTTCTTTGGTCGATTTAGCTCGATGTTAATTTCCTTCAAATCGGCATCCGAACAAGTGGATTTCATGAAAGTTTGCCCGGCGAAGCACTCGAAACACACCAGATTGGCCTCTTAAGTGTTGTTGGTCTTGTTGGAGCTTCTTTGGTCGATTTAGCTCGATGTTAATTTCTTTCATATCGGGATCGAACAAGTGGATTTCATGAAAGTTTGCCCGGCGAAACACTCAGAAGACACACGGATTGGCCTCTTAAGTGTTGTGGGTCTAGTTGGAGCTTCTTTCAATCTATTTAGCACTTATGTTAATTTAATTCAAATCGGGATCCAAACAAGTGGAATTCATGAAAGTTTGCCCGAAGCGAAGCACTCAAGAAGACACCGGATTGGCTTCTTAAGTGTTGTCGGTCTTGTTGGAGCTTCTTTCGATCGATTCCACTCGATGTTAATTCCTTTCATATCGGGATCCGAACAAGTGGATTTCATGAAAGTTTGCCCGGCGAAGCACTCAGAACACCGGATTGGCCTCTTAAGTGTTGTCGGTCTTGTTGGAGCTTCTTTGTCGATTTACTCGATGTTAATTTCTTTCATATTTGGATCCGAACAAGTGGATTTCATGAAAGTTTGCCCGAAGCGAAGCACTCAGAACACACCAGGATTGGCCTCTTAAGTGTTGTCGGTCTTGTTGGAGCTTCTTTCGGTCGATTCGCTCGATGTTAATTTCTTTCATATCGGGATCCGAACAAGTGGATTTCATGAAAGTTTGCCCGGCGAAGCACTCAAAGACACACGGATTGGCCTCTTAAGTGTTGTCGGTCTAGTTGGAGCTTCTTTGGAAGATTTCGCTCGATGTTAATTTCTTTCATATCGGGATCCGAACAAGTGGATTTCATGAAAGTTTGCCCGGCGAAGCACTCAGAAGACACACCAGGATTGGCCTCTTAATGGTTGTCGGTCTTGTTGGATCTTCTTTGGTCGATTTAGCTCGATGTTAATTTCTTTCATATCGGGATCCGAACAAGTGGATTTCATGAAAGTTTGCCCGGCGAAACACTCAGAAGACACACGGATTGGCCTCTTAAGTGTTGTCGGTCTTGTTGGAGCTTCTTTCGGTCGATTTCACTCTGATGTTAATTTCCTTCAAATCGGGATCGAACAAGTGGATTTCATGAAAGTTTGCCCGGCGAAGCACTCAGGAGACACACGGATTGGCCTCTTAAGTGTTGTCGGTCTTGTTGGAGCTTCTTTAGATCGATTTAGCTCTATGTTAATTTCTTTCATTTCGGGATCCGAACAAGTGGATTTCATGAAAGTTTGCCCGGCGAAGCACTCAAAGACACACGGATTGGCCTCTTAAGTGTTGTCGGTCTTGTTGGAGCTTCTTTGGAAGATTTCGCTCGATGTTAATTTCTTTCATATCGGGATCCGAACAAGTGGATTTCATGAAAGTTTGCCCGAAGAAACACTCGAAGACACACGGATTGGCCTCTTAAGTGTTGTCGGTCTTGTTGGAGCTTCTTTGGTCGATTTAATTTCCTTCAAATCGCTCGATGTTAATTTCTTTCAAATCGGGATCCGAACAAGTGGATTTCATGAAAGTTTGCCCGGCGAAGCACTCCGAAGACACACCGGATTGGCCTCTTAAGTGTTGTCGGTCTTGTTGGAGCTTCTTTCGGTCGATTTCGCTCTGATGTTAATTTCTTTCAAATCGGGATCCGAACAAGTGGATTTCATGAAAGTTTGCCCGAAGAAGCACTCGAGACACACGGATTGGCCTCTTAAGTGTTGTCGGTCTTGTTGGAGCTTCTTTCAGTCGATTCTGCTCTGATGTTAATTTCTTTCAAATCGGGATCCGAACAAGTGGATTTCATGAAAGTTTGCCCCGAAGCGAAGCACTCCGAAGACACACCGAATTGGCCTATTAAGTGTTGTCAGTCTAGTTGGATCTTTTTTCGGTCGATTTCTCTTTGATGTTAATTTCTTTCATATCGGCATCCAAACAAGTGGAATTCATGAAAATTTGCCCCGAAGCGAAACACTCCGAAGACACACCGGATTGGCCTCTTAAGTGTTGTCGGTCTTGTTGGAGCTTCTTTGATCGACTTCACTCTGATGTTAATTTCTTTCATATCGGGATCCAACAAGTGGATTTCATGAAAGTTTGCCCAAAGCGAAACACTCAAGCGACACCGGATTGGCCTCTTAAGTGTTGTCGGTCTAGTTGGAGCTTCTTTCGATCTATTTCGCACTTATGTTAATTTCTTTCAAATCGGGATCCAAACAAGTGGAATTCATGAAAGTTTGCCCCGAAGCGAAGCACTCAGAAGACACACGGATTGGCTTCTTAAGTGTTGTCGGTCTTGTTGGAGCTTCTTTGATCGATTCCACTCGATGTTAATTCCTTTCATATCGGGATCCGAACAAGTGGATTGCATGAAAGTTTGCCCCGAAGCGAAGCACTCCGAAGACACACCGGATTGGCCTCTTAAGTGTTGTTGGTCTAGTTGGAGCTTCTTTGGAAGATTTAGCTCGATGTTAATTTCTTTCATATCGGGATCCGAACAAGTGGATTTCATGAAAGTTTGCCCGGCGAAGCACTCAAGAACACACACGGATTGGCCTCTTAAGTGTTGTCGGTCTTGTTGGAGCTTCTTTCGATCGATTTCGCTCGATGTTAATTTCTTTCATATCGGGATCGAACAAGTGGATTGCATGAAAGTTTGCCCGAAGCGAAGCACTCAAGACACACCGGATTGGCCTCTTAAGTGTTGTCTGTCTTAGTTGGAGCTTCTTTGGAAGATTTACTCGATGTTAATTTCTTTCATATCGGGATCCGAACAAGTGGATTTCATGAAAGTTTGCCCGGCGAAACACTCGAAGACACACCGGATTGGCCTCTTAAGTGTTGTCGGTCTTGTTGGAGCTTCTTTCGGTCGATTTCGCTCTGATGTTAATTTCCTTCAAATCGGCATCCGAACAAGTGGATTTCATGAAAGTTTGCCCTGAAGCGAAGCACACCAGAAACACACCAGATTGGCCTGTTAAGTGTTGTTGGTCTTGTTGGAGCTTCTTTCGGTCGATTTCGCTCTGATGTTAATTTCTTTCATATCGGGATCCGAACAAGTGGATTTCATGAAAGTTTGCCCCGAAGCGAAGCACTCAGAACACACCGGATTGGCCTCTTAAGTGTGGTCGGTCTAGTTGGAGCTTCTTTCGATCTATTTCGCACTTATGTTAATTTAATTCAAATCGGGATCCGAACAAGTGGATTTCATGAAAGTTTGCCCGGCGAAGCACTCAAAGACACACCGGATTGGCCTCTTAAGGGTTGTCGGTCTTGTTGGATCTTCTTTCGGTCGATTTCGCTCTGATGTTAATTCCTTTCATTTCGGGATCCGAACAAGTGGATTGCATGAAAGTTTGCCCCGAAGCGAAGCACTCCGAAGACACACCGGATTGGCCTCTTAAGTGTTGTCTGTCTAGTTGGAGCTTCTTTCGGAAGATTTCGCTCCGATGTTAATTTCTTTCATATCGGGATCCGAACAAGTGGATTTCATGAAAGTTTGCCCCGAAGCGAAACACTCCGAAGACACACCGGATTGGACTCTTAAGTGTTGTCGGTCTTGTTGGAGCTTCTTTCGGTCGATTTCGCTCTGATGTTAATTTCCTTCAAATCAGGATCCGAACAAGTGGATTTCATGAAAGTTTGCCCCGAAGCGAAGCACTCCGGAGACACACCAGATTGGCCTCTTAAGTGTTGTCGGTCTTGTTGGAGCTTCTTTCGGTCGATTCCGCTCAGTTGTTAATTTCCTTCATATCGGGATCCGAACAAGTGGATTGCATGAAAGTTTGCCCGGCGAAGCACTCGGAAGACACTCGAATTGGCCTCTTAAGTGTTGTCGGTCTAGTTGGATGTTTTTTCATTTCTCTTTGATGTTAATTTCTTTCATATCGGCATCCAAACAAGTGGAATTCATGAAAGTTTGCCCGGCGAATACTCAAAGACACACGGATTGGCCTCTTAAGTGTTGTCGGTCTTGTTGGAGCTTCTTTCGATCGATTTCGCTCGATGTTAATTTCTTTCATATCGGGATCCGAACAAGTGGATTTCATGAAAGTTTGCCCGAAGCGAACACTCGAAGACACACCGGATTGGCCTCTTAAGTGTTGTGGGTCTAGTTGGAGCTTCTTTAGATCTATTTCGCACTTATGTTAATTTAATTCAAATCGGGATCCAAACAAGTGGATTTCATGAAAGTTTGCCCCGAAGCGAAGCACTCCGAAGACACACCGGATTGGCCTCTTAAGTGTTGTCGGTCTTGTTGGAGCTTCTTTGGTCGATTCGCTCGATGTTAATTCCTTTCATATCGGGATCCGAACAAGTGGATTGCATGAAAGTTTGCCCGAAGCGAAGCACTCAGAACACACCGGATTGGCCTCTTAAGTGTTGTCTGTCTAGTTGGAGCTTCTTTGGAAGATTTAGCTCGATGTTAATTTCTTTCATATTGGGATCCGAACAAGTGGATTTCATGAAAGTTTGCCGGCGAAGCACTCGAAGACACACGATTGGCCTCTTAAGTGTTGTCGGCCTTGTTGGATTTTCTTTCGGTCGATTTAGCTCGATGTTAATTTCTTTCATATCGGGATCGAACAAGTGGATTTCATGAAAGTTTTCCCTGAGCGATACACTCCAAAGACACACGGATTGGCCTCTTAAGTGTTGTCGGTCTTGTTGGAGCTTCTTTGGTCGATTTACGCTCGATGTTAATTTCTTTCATATCGGGATCCGAACAAGTGGATTTCATGAAAGTTTGCCCGAGCGAAACACTCAGAGACACACCGGATTGGCCTCTTAAGTGTTGTGGGTCTAGTTGGAGCTTCTTTCGATCTATTTAGCACTTATGTTAATTTAATTCAAATCGGGATCCAAACAAGTGGATTTCATGAAAGTTTGCCCGGCGAAGCACTCAGAAGACACACGGATTGGCCTCTTAAGTGTTGTCGGTCTTGTTGGAGCTTCTTTCGGTCGATTCGCTCGATGTTAATTCCTTTCATATCGGGATCCGAACAAGTGGATTTCATGAATGTTTGCCCTAAGCGAAGCACTCGAAGACACCGGATTGGCCTCTTAAGTGTTGTCGGTCTAGTTGGACTTCTTTGGAAGATTTCGCTCGATGTTAATTTCTTTCATCTTTGGATCCAAACAAGTGGATTTCATGAAAGTTTGACCCGAAGCGAAGCACTCCGAAGACACACCGGATTGGCCTCTTATGTGTTGTCGGTCTTGTTGGAGCTTCTTTCGATCGATTCGCTCGATGTTAATTTCTTTCATATCGGGATCCGAACAAGTGGATTGCATGAAAGTTTGCCCGAGTGAAACACTCAAGACACACGGATTGGCCTCTTAAGTGTTGTGCGGTCTAGTTGGAGCTTCTTTGGAAGATTTCACTCGATGTTAATTTCTTTCATATCGGGATCCAACAAGTGGATTTCATGAAAGTTTGCCCGAAGCAAAGCACTCAAGACACACGGATTGGCCTCTTAAGGGTTGTCGGTCTTGTTGCATCTTCTTTCGGTCGATTTCGCTCTGATGTTAATTTCTTTCATATTTGGATCCGAACAAGTGGATTTCATGAAAGTTTATCCGGAAGCGAAACACTCCGAAGAAACACCGGATTGGCCTCTTAATTGTTGTCGGTCTTGTTGGAGCTTCTTTCGGTCGATTTCGCTCTTATGTCAATTTCCTTCAAATCGGCATCGAACAAGTGGATTTCATGAAAGTTTGCCCGAGCGAAGCACTCAGAACACACCAGATTGGCCTCTTAAGTGTTGTCGGTCTTGTTGGAGCTTCTTTGGTCGATTTCGCTCTGATGTTAATTTCTTTCATTTCGGGATCCGAACAAGTGGATTGCATGAAAGTTTGCCCCGAAGCGAAACACTCCGAAGACACACCGGATTGGCCTCTTAAGTGTTGTCTGGTCTTGTTAGAGCTTCTTTGGAAGATTTCGCTCGATGTTAATTTCTTTCATATCGGGATCCGAACAAGTGGATTTCATGAAAGTTTGCCCGGCGAAACACTCAAAGACACACCGGATTGGACTCTTAAGTGTTGTCGGTCTTGTTGGAGCTTCTTTGATTGATTTAGCTCGATGTTAATTTCCATCAAATCGGGATCGAACAAGTGGATTTCATGAAAGTTTGCCCGGCGAAGCACTCAGGAACACACCAGATTGGCCTCTTAAGTGTTGTCGGTCTTGTTGGAGCTTCTTCGGTCGATTTCGCTCGATGTTAATTTCTTTCAAATCGGGATCCGAACAAGTGGATTTCATGAAAGTTTGCCCGGCGAAGCACTCAAAACACAGGATTGGCCTCTTAAGTGTTGTCGGTCTTGTTGGAGCTTCTTTCGATCGATTTAGCTCGATGTTAATTTCTTTCAAATCGGGATCCGAACAAGTGGATTTCATGAAAGTTTGCCCTAAGCGAAGCACTCGGAAGACACCGGATTGGCCTCTTAAGTGTTTTCGGTCTAGTTGGATATTTTTGATCGATTTCTCTTTGATGTTAATTTCTTTCATATCGGCATCAAAACATGTGGAATTCATGAAAATTTGACCCGAAGCGTGAAGGAACGAGTTGGCCTAGAGGGGGGTGAATAGGCAACTTTTACAATTTTCACTTTAAATCACAGATTTAACTTATTTACCTAAACTACAGCGGAACTAACACAAAGAAACAATCAATACAACGATTCTGTTGGCGAAGATAGAAAATGAAATAAAAGACAAAGAGACAAGAGAGTTATCCAGGTTGAGCACTCCTCCTAATCCACGTTGAAGCACTTCTCTCAAGTATTGCTTCTCCTGACTAATCGCGATAGCTTGGGATCACACTCGGGGTAGCTCTTTCACCACTCCAGTGAGGTGAGCTCCAAACCTTTCACAACAAGAGACGCCTTCCACAATCGTCTTTTGGACAGGTCTAACTCTTCACTTCCTCCAAGCTGTCTAGGATCGAATTGATCCAAGAGTAATAAACTTCTCACAAGTTCTGTCTCTTGGTTTACACTCAAAAAACACACAGCTAGACACACTTGGAGCTCAATCACTTAGAAGAAAGATGATTTTTGAATCTCAGGTGAAAAACCGACTCCTTTCTGAGAAATGAGAGTTTTGAATGCTAAAATGTGAAGGAGTTCCTAAAGTTCTATGGTAGATAGCTTGACCAATGTTTATATACTCAATTTTGAGAGATATAGCCGTTGTACCTACCACGATGACCGTTATAGCGTGTCGGGATATAAAATTGAGATAAAACACGTTCTGATGGACCAAAAATCATTTTTAGCGATCTTGATCATGTGTATCACGGACCGAATCGGCAAGTTCGAGGATCTTGTGTGTATGGCGGACGAAAAATAGGTCCGTCATAGATGGGCGAGAGATTGATGCATTATAGATAGTCATGTGTATGGCGGTGAAAAATCGGTCCGTTATAAACATGGCTTTGACGAGGATAAAACCTTATGATCGATGGCTAAGGATGATTTTTGAGTAAAGACTTTTAGACATAAGATTTGTTTTCTTTTGAAATACATTTTTGGTCTAAAAGCTTTTGAAATGATATTTAAACACCGAGATAATATAATTTTGAAATAAAATATACCGATCTTAAAGAATGCATCTCGAGATAGTGGAATAGCAAAGGCTTATAGAGACATTTATCTGGGACCTACGAGTTAGGTCCGTCATAGATGGGCAATGGATGAGTTTGAGAATACTTCTCAAGGCAAGTGTATGCGGGACCTAACTTTAGGTCCGTCATAGATGTAAGATTCGAAACTTTGTCTTTGCTAAGACCACATGTATCTGGGACCTAACTTTAGGTCCGTCATAGATGGGATAGAGAGAATCTGTTGAAACTTATTACAAGTTTTGCAGAGACTTAAGTTATGAAATCACACAATTTGTTACTGTTGAAATGCAAGGTATTTTTGTCAAAATATTAAAGTACTAATTTTGGTTCAAGGCATAAATTTAAGTAAAGAGTTTTAGCTCCAAGCTGCCTAGAGTAATGTTTTCCTAATAAACCATGATACCAACTTGTGCCAAGTCCCTCTTGATAGTACAGCTGAACAGAAAAAATAACTTGTTTGACTTGAATCAACTCCCAAGTCAGAAACTAAAAGATTAATATACCTTAATCTTGTTGATCCGATATGTTAAAGTCCATGATTTCAGTATGAGAGTATTATCTAACTTGGTCATCAACACCAAAACAAATAAACAATATATAAAAGAAAGATTGAGGGGGCCTAGATGCTATCAATCTCCCCCTTTTTGGTGATTGATGACAACATACCTTTTAAGTTGATAATACCTCAGTTATTCTGCAAAACAGGATTAGCTTGACATAGTGTACACATTAAATACATATGAGAATGCTCCCCTTAATAGATGCATATTTTGAATATGTGAAGTATATGATCTTTAGGACTATATTAGATCCTTAAAGAGTTCATTATCTAGAAATTTCATAAATAGCATAAAACAAAAAATCATCGAGTAACATAACAACACAAAGGCACAAAACATTCAGCATAATACATATACTTAATGACACACTTCTCAGATCTAGGCTTCTACTTCTCACTAACTTCTCCCCCTTTGGCATCAATTACCAAAAAGAAGGATCCTCTATGCGCCTTGAAAAGGTTCCCATGAATTTGACAGAGGAGACATTGCTTTCACTTCTTCTTCTTTTTCTGGCTGTTGTGGATCTGGTTGATTTGATGCTTGGGCCATTTCTTGATCATGCCAGCTGGGATAATTTGGATCTCGAGGTTGAAGGACCAAGTGATGAAAATCATGACGAAATTTGGTCCAAGGAATCACTCACATGACCCTCTTGTCATAGATAGGTCTAGCAGTCCATATGATGTTGGTCGTGGATTGTCCAAAGTCATAAAAATTAGTGCGATATCTTCGAAAATATTCTAAGTCTTGACTGAGTCCAAATAGCTTGCTTTCTACTGATGTACGAGCAGCAGCCACGTGATTGAACAGGTGCTTGTGATTAGTGTCCATTTTTTGATTCATGTCATATAATCTGTCCCTGATCAAGTTCTGATTTGTGCCAAGCTGAGTGACCCAATTCTTTATATCTCCAAATCTAGCAGTGAAATCATTTCTGAATTTTAACTGCTCTTCATTCTGTTTTCTCATGAGCTCTTGAGCTTGTTCATGATACTGTTGAAGTGCTTTCATCTGCTCTTCATGCCTCTGAGCTGCTAGTTGTTGATCATTCAGATATGCAGTTTGACAATTTCTTTGATCCGCATAATATTGTTGCTCAAAGGATGTAAACCATGAAGGTTGAGAACCAACAGTATTCCACAGTCTTTGGAGTAGATTCTTCTGCATTTGCTCATGACATGAGTTGATGATGATGTGGATGGTCAAACAAACTTTCCCAGCCAGGAAAGGTGTTTCTGACATCATGGTCTTGGTGAGCTCCTTGAGAATAGAAGGCTTCAAATTTTTGTGGCAGTCCAGATCCTCCAGCTTCAAAATCATGTGCACCGGCCCCAAAACTCTGATCTTGCAAAAATTGAGCTGCTGCTGCTAGTTCTTGTAGATGATGAACTTGCTGTTCTGCACTCATAGATTGAACAACTGGGTCTGACATGAAGTTAGCACCACTATCAGCTATGTGATCCTTATTTCCCCACTGGCTTTTGCTGACAGGTTGATCGCTAGGTTCTCTCCCAGTTTTGCTCATGTGAACATTGTGAGCACTAGACTCCTCTTTATTTCCAACTTGGTTCCTGCTTGAACCTTGCTGACCATGGGCAGATTGTTCTTGCCTATAACCTTGGCTGGCATGAATGGAGGCTTCTGGGTTTTTATGTGAGCTTCCATGACTAATATTTAAACTGCCATGAGACATATAACCTTCATTACCCTTTGTTATGAGATTGAATATGTTCACTTGAGGCATTTTGGTCAAATCTGTCTTGATTCTTCATCGACTCATCAACATCGATGAACCATATTCCAAGACAACTTCATTTCTTGGTTCATTCTCATCATCTTCTTCATCATTATGAGCTGAATCTTCTTCTACCATCGGTTGATTTACTTGTAAATTTTGAAGAAAACCGGTGATTCTCGGGTTTTGTCCAGTTGAGATGCGCATAAAGTATTTCCTTGGAAAACAGGTAAATTCTTTTCTAAGGTCATCTTGAGAAATCAAACCTTGAGCTAAAAGAACTTGAGTGATTATCTGAGCAAAAGGCAATGGACATCTTAGTCTTCTATATATAGCTTCTTCCATTTCACCAAAGAGATAATCAACTAAATCAAATGGTTGTTTGGACAGTATCAAGTGCAGCAGCCAGGCCAGAGATGGTGTCACACCCTCTTTGTATCCAGATTTTGGGTATATGGTGTGCCTTAAAACCAAAACGAGTACCTAGCTATTACGAAAGACATGATGCTTTGCTTGGATTGAATTCAACACTGGTTATGTCTTTATAAATATGTGCAGACACTTGAATATCTGGCATGTCACCCACCAATCTCCATCTTTGATTGGGAAACAACCTTTCAAATACTCTTGTTCTGTTTATGAGAGGGCTTGATGCACCAATTGCGAGACTCAAGGTGACGACTTTCACTTTTCTAACTTTTCCATTATAAGTGAACATAACAAATCTTCTCTGCTTGTCAACTAGCAATGAAGCATAGAACTCTAGGGTTCTAGAAATACTCCGAGGTGTGGAAGCTGTTTGTTATTATATTAACCAAGCACGGTGTGGAATTTATGCACTCATAAAGTCTAGTTGATCCAATCACGAGTTCACTTGATTCGATCAAGATCTTGATGATTTGTGAGAGTGGAGTTGATTTTCCTCTACCGTCAACCTTATTCAAGTAAACATTGTAAATGTTCTTGTGAAATATGGAAACAAAAATCTCACGGGCTGATCTAGTCATTGGAAACCGGTCTTTTCATGACCAATCTCACAGACCTTAACCTTTTTCCACTTAAGCGAGATAATTCTTTAGTGCCCAAAGTGTCAATTTGAGAGACTAATTCTGTGTTCTCTGAAGATGATTCACTACTTGGTTCATAGGAGCTGTCCTCAGATGAATCATTTTCCATTGCATCTTTATCTAATCTTCTTTTTCGGGATGAAAGTGACTTGCTTTCTGTTCTTTCTTTCGATTCATGCACATTTTGCATTATAACGGGACCTTGAGGTTGTCTAGGCAAAGAGATACTAGGTGATGCATCGACATTTTCATTTCTTGCCTTTTACTTTATCAACAATTTTTCCAAGTAACCCTCTTTTTGTCGGGATTGCTAGAACTCATTGTGACCTTGCCTAGGTGAACAAAACTCAAAGAACCTTCTCAAGGACACATAGACCGCGCCTAGAACAAAAACAATAATCTAGAATTTGAGAGCTAGGTCTAGGGTTTTAGCGAGATAATCGGAAGGGTTTTAGGGCAACTTACTTAATCGGCGGAATGTTCTTGCGTGGGAGAACGAGACGAGCACCGTTCGAAATCCGATTAGGAACACCTTGGCGAAAGAAGAGAAATTTCTCTGGTTTCGTGAAAAGAGCGCAAACAGAGCGAATAGAGTTTTCTTTGAAGAAAACAATGACGAATGATGTTGGTCAAAGGTTTTGGGAATCTTGATACCTTGGTGCCATTAAAGTGGGTAGTTGAGGGAGTCAGAAGACTCTGTTAAAAAAAAATGGCGGGACCCATCAAGCAGTAGGGTTCAAACTTAGGATCCGAAAACAAGGGTAGGTTTAGCAGAGATAAGTCCTAAAGCAATAGTTAAGATTTTGAACTTGATTTTCGAAAATCAGATAAGAAGTAAAAGATTTTATAAAACTGACTGAATTTATTTTGAATTTTTAGATAAGTGTTAAGATTTGAAACATAAATATTTATATGTCGATTATTTTGAGTATGTAGGAGCGAGTAAACTTTCTATTACATACAACCTGAGAGGAGTTTGAGAATTTTCTTTTATGACGGACCAAATAATCGGTCAGTGGCACATTAGAAGTTTTGAAGGTTCTCAAGACCTAGACTTCCTATGTATGATGACTGAAAATTAGGTCCGTCATGCATAGCCTTTCCGAGAAAGATAGGTCTAATGCAAATGGATTACTTTGCAGCACATTGATTACACTCTGACATAAGAGTATGTTTCAGAGAATTTGAAATTAAGAGACATAGCTAAGATAAAATAAGATCAATACACAAGAATAAAAACTCAAGTTTGGCAGAAGTGCAAATTTTGGAAATGTTTGAGCAGATTTTCATATAAGTCTTAGTATTAACAATTAAGACTTAGATGAAATACTCCAGTGCTAAAACTAAGATTTTTGAAATTGAAAGCTGACAAGATTTTCACTATTCGTGGTAATTAAAAAAAGACTTTTCAGCAGCATTTCTATTTATAAGTGTGAGAATTTCAAGGAAATCATTTTGACCTAATTAGCACTTTTGAATTTATGTATTCACACAAAGGTATCAAGAAGTTGCATAACAGGCAATCTTGCTCCCCCCTTAATGTGACATCATCAAACAATATTTGAATAATCAATTATATTCAATTCATTTCTTAATTTTGAAAATCTTGCCTCATCAAGAGGTTTAGTAAAAATATCAATAAGCCGATCCTCGGTTACGACATAACTAAGCACAATGTCTCCTTTAGAAACATGATCACGAATGAAGTGATGTCTAATTTCAATGTGCTTAGTTCTAGAATGTTGGATTGGGTTGTTTGCTATTTTTACCGCTTTCATTATCACATAACAGAGGCACATTGCTAAATTTGATTCCAAAATCCGAAATGTTTGTTTGATGAATAGAATTTGAGCACAACAACTTCCTGCAGACTATGTATTCAGCTTGGCGATTGAAAGTGCTCTTGAATTTTGCTTTTTGAACACCAAGAAACCAAAGATCTACCAAGCAAATGACATCCCCGAAGTACTTTTGCGATCGATTTTACTGCCGGCATAGTCGAAATCTGAGTAGCGAGAAGCTCAAAAAGCACCTTTGGGGTACCAAAGACCAATACTAGAAGTAAATTTAAGATATCTAAATATTCTTTTCACAGCACTTAAGTGAACTTCTTTAGGAGCAGCTTGAAATCTAACACACATGCATACACTAAACATGATATCGGGCCTGGAAGCTGTCAAATATAATAATGAACCAATCATAGACCTAAAAAGCTTTTGGTCAACAGACTTACCTCCCACATCTTGATCAAGATGTGTATTTGTAGCCATGGGAGTTTTTATTGGCTTGCATTCTTCCATTTTGAAGCGCTTGAGAAGATCTTTGATGTACTTTTCTTGAGAAATAAAGGTACCTTCCTTCAATTGCTTGACTTGAAATCCAAGAAAGAATGTCGACTCTCCTATCATTGACATCTCGAATTCCTCAGCCATCATGTCACCAAATTCTTTGCGAGAGAGAATCATTAGTACAACCAAAAATGATATCATCTACATAAATTTGGCAAATCATTAATGTTCCATTGATGTCTTTTAGAAATAATGTTGGATCTACCTTCCCAATTTTGAAGTTCTTATTTATCGAGAAAGTCTCTAAGGCGTTCATACCAAGCTCTAGGAGCTTGTTTTGGAAACCATAGAGAGCTTTAGATAATTTGTAAACATGATTAGGCATATTTGAATTTTCAAAACCGGTGGTTGTTCAACATAAACAGTTTCATCAATAAAACCATTAAGAAATGCACTTTTTACATCCATTTGGAAAAGAGTGATATTAAAATGAGTAGCAAAGGCAAGAAAAACCGGATAGCTTCTAGGCGTGCCACAGAGCATAAGTCTCTCCATAATCAAGTCTTTCCACTTGAGTGAAACTCTGCGCTACCAATCTTGCCTTGTTTCTAATTACTACTCCATTTTCATCTTGTTTATTTCTAACACCCATTTTGTGCCAATGACATTTTGATCCTTAGGCCGTTCGGTAAGACTCAGGACTTTGTTTCTTTCGAAGTTGTTGAGTTCTTCTTCCATGGCAATGATCAATCAGCCTCTTCTAGAGCTTCTTCAAGCTGTTCTTGGTTCAATACAAGAAACAAGCGAGTAATGTTCACAAAAAGAAGCTTGTCTAGAACGAGTTTGGACACCCTTACTTATTTCACCAATGATTAAGTCCGAAGGATGATCTTTAGCTATGGTATGATGACTCCTGATCAAAGTGAGTCTTTCTTGTTCCTTTTCATCATCTTCTTCAAGAGATCCATCTTGTGGTACCATTGATTGAGTAGGTGGTTGTTCTTGATCTTCTTTGGGTTTGATCTCACCGATCTCCATCTACTTCATGGCTTGTACTAATCCATCTTCACCTACATCATCTAAATTCTCATGCTCACCTTGTGAGCCATTAGATTCATCAAATTTTACATCATAGGTTTCTTCTACTAAGCCAGTTGAATTGCTAAACACTCTATAGGCTTTTGACTTAGATGAATAACCTAACATGATACCAGTATCACACCTAGTTTGAAATTTTCCCAAATGAGTTCTCTTCTTATATATATATACTTTACAACCAAAAACTCTAAAGTATGAAATATTAGGTCTTCTACCAACCAACAATTCATAAGGAGTTTTCTTAAGTAATTTATGAAGATAGAGTCTATTAACAGCATGGCATAGCGGTTGTTAATGGCCCACCAAAAAGCATCAGAAGTATTATATTCATCTAGCATTGACCTAGCCATTTCAATTAACGTTCTATTCTTTCTTTCAACTACACCATTTTGTTGAGGAGTATAAGTAGCAGACAGTTCATGCTTAATTCCTAGTTCATCACAGTATTCAATAATATTTGTATTAACAAATTCAGATCCATTGTCACTTCTAATCTTCTTGATGGGACAGTCAAATTCATTTTGAACCCTTTTTGCAAAAGTTTTGAAGATTTTTCCAACTTCACTTTTGTTAGGCAAAAAGAATACCCAAGTAAATCTGGAAAAATCATCAACAATGACTAAACAGTATGAGTTACCACCTATCTTTGGCATATGAAGTAGGGCCAAAAACATCCATATCAGACAACTCAAGTGGTCTAGAGGTGGACATGATGCTTTTGGATGGATGAGAATTGGCTACTTGTTTGCTGCTGACAAGCAACATAGCCTATTCTTTTCAAATTTCACATCTTCGGTCCAACCACTAGCTCATTTTTGAAAAGCTTTTAAGATTAGACATACCTACATGCCCAAGTAAATGCATGCCAAAGCCATCCAAGAGATACTTTGGCCATGAGACAAGTTGAAATGCATGAGGAGTTAGATTTGAAATCAACTAAATAAAGATTTTGAAATCTAAAACCTTTAAAAACAAGCTTTTCACTTTTGTCAAACACTTTTACCCCATCAATAGAGAAGTTACAATGGAATCCAAGATCACATAATTGAGCTACAGATAAAAGATTGAAATTTAATGAATCAACTAGGAGTACATTATTAATGGAGTGATCATTTGAAATAGCAATCTTACCAAGCCCTTTTACCTTTCTTTTCTTTGTTATCACCAAATGTGATTTTGTGGCTTGGATCACTCTCACCTTCAATTGATGTGAACATTTTTGAAGTTCCTGTCATGTGTTGGGTGCATCCACTGTCTATCACCCAATGCCGCCACCACTTTTATAATTTACCTTAAAGTCATTTCTTGATTTTAGGTACCCAAATACTTTTGGGTCCTTTAATGTTAGTCTCAATCATCTTTGGTCTAAAAGGATTCAATAGCATAGTCTTGGGAACCCAAATAGCTTTAAGTTTCTTATCAAGATTAGAAGGACCAACATACTTAACATTCATATTGCCCCTAAAATTCTTAAATAGCATGTAATGAGCATCTACCATACATTTTCTGTCAATTTTAGCATAAGGAGTACTAGCAAGAAGGCAATTTTTAGATTCATGATTAGAATTATGGCAGTAATAACAATGAGAGCTTTTCTTGACAAAAATCTGTTTGGTTTTGTTTAAACCATTTTTCTTGAGCAAGTGATTAGGTCGGTAACCTAGACCTTTCTTGCCTAAGTTAGGTTTTTGTTCAACGAAATTTTGTCAAGAATAAGCGGCCCTTGAAAGCATTTTTCCAGACCTTTATCAAATCTGGCTATCTTTGTTTTTAATTCTTCATTTTCAGATTTAAGTTCTTTAGCACAGGAAGCGTATTTGCAATTTTCATCACAAGTACTAGAAGAACTAGAGACAGAGTATTTACTTACTAACAAGTCACAAGCAATAGATACATTGTTGACAGCAACATGATCAGACTTGTTGGTAATCATCTCAGTTTCAATTTCTAACTCACAATACTTATTCTTCAAATCCTCATGATTTTTAACAAATAAAGCATGACTAGAGACAAGATCATCATATAATTTTATAGTCTTAGCATGCTCATCAGCAAGCTTATCATGATTATCTCTTAGCAACTCAAGGTCACTAGTTAAGCCAGCAATAGTCTTTTTGAGACTTCTAGTTGAAGTTGTTTTAGCATGCAAAGCACTGTTCAATTCTTCAACTATTTCGACTAGCTCATCATAGGTGGGTGAGTCACTGACCTTTTCCTCATCTGTTCTAGCCATCAGATATAGAGGTACCGTAGGTGGTGGAGGAGTTGACTCATCCAGTGCAAGTCCAGCTAGACCCTTTGATCTTGAGTCCTCATCATCCGAAGATGATTCTTCACTTGAGCTATCTTCATCAGTGATCCATTCTCCTATGTGAGCTTCACCTTTGCCTTTCTTTGAGAATTTTTTGAAATAACCCTTCTTATAATACCTCTTCTTTGGTTTATCATGGGTTTTCTCATCATCTTCATCTTCATCGTTCTTATACTTGTTCTTCTTTTTGCTTTTGTTGGGGCACTTAGAAGCAGCAATGTGTCCCTTTTCATTACATTCAAAACAAACAATATTAGCAAAAGGATTTTTCTTAGAGTAAGAGTTTAACCTTCCTTTGTCCTTGAAGTTTACTCTTCTCATGAGTTTGTTTGCTCTTCTCATTAGCAAAGCTAATTTCTTCACATCTTCACCTTGACATCACTTGACTCATCATCACTCTCATCGATGAGTCTTGCTTCACTTCCTTGGCCTTGAGAGCAATGGATTTCTTCTTTGGTGCATCTTCTTGGCCAAGGTGAGCTCGTGAGTGAAATCTTCCCTAACAACTCGGTAGGAGTGAGCCTTACGAGATCACCCTTTGTTTGATAAGTAGGTGATCAAGGCATGATAGGCTCGGGAAGAACTCTTACCATTTTCTGCAAACCTCAACATCGGAAATTTTAGTCCCTAGGCCTTTGAGTTCATTGATAATAGGATTAAGCCTAGTAAACATATCATTAGCATTTTCTTGAGGAAGCATTTTAAATTGATCAAATCTTTCTCGACAACATAATATCTTTCTTCTTTAACATCAGAGGTACCCTCATGGATATCTTGTAGAGTAGCCCATATATCATAAGCAGATGTTAGATTGCTAACTCTATCAAAGACTTCTAAGCTAAGAGAAGAAAATATGGCATTTCTAGCTTGAGCATCATACTGCATATTTTGAATCTCACCAGGGGTGGGTTCACCATATGTAGTTGCCCTTCGGGTATGATCGTGGAGGCGGAGGCTTTTCTGTAACCCTCCAAACATCATACCCAACAGACTTCTAAATAACATCTCATTCTAATTTTCCAATAAGCATAATTAGTACCATCAAACACAGTACTCTACCTATACTAACGATGGCAGAACCATTTCCTCGGCCATTTACCAGCGGTTAAGCTATCAAAGGCAAAACACTGCTCGATACCACTTGAAGGAGCGAGTTGGCCTAGAGGGGGTGAATAGGCAACTTTACAATTTTCACTTTAAATCACAGATTTAACTTATTTACCTAAACTACAAATGAACTAACACAAAGAAACAATCAATACAACGATTCTGGTAAGCGAAGATAGAAAATGAAATAAAAGACAAAGAGACAAGAGAGTTATCCGAGGGTTGAGCACTCCTCCTAATCCTCGTTGAAGCACTTCTCTCAAGTATTGCTTCTCCCACGACTAATCGCGATGGCTTGGGATCACACTCGAGGTAGCTCTTTCACCACTCCGATGAGGTGAGCTCCAAACCTTTCACAACAAGAGGCGCCTTCCACAATCGTCTTTTGCACAGGTCTAACTCTTCACTTCCTCCAAGCTGTCTAGGATCGAATTGATCCAAGAGTAATAAACTTCTCACAAGTTACATCTCTTGGTTTACACTCGAAAAACACACAGCTAGACACACTTGGAGCTCAATCACTTAGAAGAAAGATGATTTTTGAATCTCAGGTGAAAAACCGACTCCTTTCTGAGAAATGAGAGTTTTGAATGCTAAAATGTGAAGGAGTTCCTAAAGTTCTATGGTAGATAGCACAGCCAATGTTTATATACTCAATTTTGAGAGATATAGCCGTTGTACCTACCACAGTGACCGTTGTAACGTGTCAGGATATAAAAATTGAGATAAAACACGTTTACAGCGGACCAAAAATCATTTTTAGCGATACTGATCATGTGTATCACGGACCGAATCGGCAAGTTCGAGGATCTTTGTGTGTATGGCGGACGAAAAATAGGTCCGTCATAGATGGGCGAAGATTGATGCATTATAGATAGTCATGTGTATGGCGGAATGAAAAATCGGTCCGTTATAAACATATTTTGACGAGGATAAAACCTTATGATCGGTGGCTAAGGATGATTTTTGAGTAAAGACTTTTAGACATAAGATTTGTTTTTCTTTTGAAATACATTTTTGGTCTAAAAGCTTTTTGAAATGATATTTAAACACTTGAGATAATATAATTTTGAAATAAAATATACCGTCTTAAAGAATGCATCTCGAGATAGTGGAATAGAAAAGGCTTATAGAGACATTTATCTGGGACCTCTGAGTTAGGTCCGTCATAGATGGGCAATGGATGAGTTTGAGAATACTTCTCAAGGCAAGTGTATGCGGACCTAACTTTAGGTCCGTCATAGATGTAAGATTCTGAAACTTTGTCTTTGCTAAGACCACATGTATGCGGACCTAACTTTAGGTCCGTCATAGATGGGATAGAGAATCTGTTGAAACTTATTACAAGTTTTGCAACAGACTTAACTTATGAAATCACACAATTTGTTACTGTTGAAATGCAAGGTATTTTTGTCAAAATATTAAAGTACTAATTTTGGTTCAAGGCATAAATTTAAGTAAAGAGTTTTAGCTCCAAGTGCCTAGAGTAATGTTTTCCTAATAAACCATGATACCAACTTGTGCCAAGTCCCTCTTGATAGTGCAATTTGAGCAGAAAAAATAACTTGTTTGACTTGAATCAACTCCCAAGTCGAAACTAAAAGATTAATATACCTTAATCTTGTTGATCCAAATATGTTAAAGTCCATGATTTCAGTATGAGAGTATTATCTAACTTGGTCATCAACACCAAAACAAATAAACAATATATAAAAGAAAGATTGAGGGGGCCTAGATGCTATCAATCTCCCCCTTTTTGGTGATTGATGACAACATACCTTTTAAGTTGATAATACCTCAGTTATTCTGCAAAACAGGATTAGCTTGACATAGTGTACACAGTTAAATACATATGAGAATGCTCCCCCTTAATAGATGCATATTTTGAATATGTGAAGTATATGATCTTTAGGACTATATTAGATCCTTAAAGAGTTCATTATCTAGAAATTTCATAAATAGCATAAAACACTTGAAATCATCGAGTAACATAACAACACAAAGGCACAAAACATTGACATAATACATATACTTAATGACACACTTCTCGGATCTAGGCTTCTACTTCTCACTAACTTCTCCCCTTTGGCATCAATTACCAAAAGAAGGATCCTCTATCGCCTTGAAAAGGTTCCCATGAATTTGACAGAGGAGACATTGCTTTCACTTCTTCTTCTTTTTACATTTGTTGTGGATCTGGTTGATTTGATGCTTGGGCCATTTCTTGATCATGCCAACTAGGATAATTTGGATCTCGGGTTGAAGGACCAAGTGATGAAAATCATGAAAGTCTGGTCAAGGAATCACTCACATGACCTCTTGTCATAGATAGGTCTAGCGAGTCCATATGATGTTGGTCAGCCGATTGTCCAAAGTCATAAAAATTAGTGCCAGTATCTTCCCGAAAATATTCTAAGTCTTGGCTGAGTCCAAATAGCTTGCTTTCTCTTGATGTCTGGCAGGCTGACCACGTGATTGAGCAGTGCTTGTGATTAGTGTCCATTTTTTGATTCATGTCATATAATCTGTCCCTGATCAAGTTCTGATTTGTGCCAAGCTGAGTGACCCAATTCTTTATATCTCCAAATCTAGCAGTGAAATCATTTCTGAATTTTAACTGCTCTTCATTCTGTTTTCTCATGAGCTCTTGAGCTTGTTCATGATACTGTTGAAGTGCTTTCATCTGCTCTTCATGCCTCTGAGCTGCTAGTTGTTGATCATTCAGATATGCAGTTTGACAATTTCTTTGATCCGCATAATATTGTTGCTCAAAGGATGTAAACCATGAAGGTTGAGAACCAACAGTATTCCCAGTCTTTGGAGTAGATTCTTCTGCATTTGCTCATGACATGAGTTGAATGATGATGTGGATGGTCAAACAAACTTTCCTGCCGGAAAGGTGTTTACGACATCATGGTCTTGGTGAGCTCCTTGAGAATAGAAGGCTTCAAATTTTTGTGGCGATCCAGATCCTCCGGCTTCAAAATCATGTGCACCGCCCCAAAACTACGATCTTGCAAAAATTGAGCTGCTTCTTTGCTAGTTCTTATAGATGATGAACTTGCTGTTCTGCACTCATAGATTGAACAACTGGGTCTGACATGAAGTTAGCACCACTATCAGCTATGTGATCCTTATTTCCCCACTGGCTTTTGCTGACAGGTTGATCGCTAGGTTCTCTCCCAGTTTTGCTCATGTGAACATTGTGAGCACTAGACTCCTCTTTATTTCCAACTTGGTTCCTGCTTGAACCTTGCTGACCATGGGCAGATTGTTCTTGCCTATAACCTTGGCTGGCATGAATGGAGGCTTCTGGGTTTTTATGTGAGCTTCCATGACTAATATTTAAACTGCCATGAGACATATAACCTTCATTACCACTGTTATGAGATTGAATATGTTCACTTGAGGCATTTTGGTCAAATCTGTCTTCAGATTCTTCATCTGACTCATCACTGTCTGATGAACCATATTCCAAGACAACTTCATTTCTTGGTTCATTCTCATCATCTTCTTCATCATTATGAGCTGAATCTTCTTCTACCATCGGTTGATTTACTTGTAAATTTTGAAGAAAACCAGTGATTCTCAGGTTTTGTCCAGTTGAGATGCGCATAAAGTATTTCCTTGGAAAACAGGTAAATTCTTTTCTAAGGTCATCTTGAGAAATCAAACCTTGAGCTAAAAGAACTTGAGTGATTATCTGAGCAAAAGGCAATGGACATCTTAGTCTTCTATATATAGCTTCTTCCATTTCACCAAAGAGATAATCAACTAAATCAAATGGTTGTTTGGACGATTATCAAGTCACGGACCGGGCGAGATGGTGTCACACCCTCTTTGTATCCAGATTTTGGGTATATGGTGTGCCTTAAAACCAAAGACGATACCTAGCTTCTTACGAAAGACATGATGCTTTGCTTGGATTGAATTCAACCTTGGTTATGTCTTTATAAATATGTGCGAACACTTGAATATCGGCATGTCACCCACCAATCTCCATCTTTGATTGGGAAACAACCTTTCAAATACTCTTGTTCTGTTTATGAGAGGGCTTGATGCACCAATTGCAGACTCAAGCTGAGCAGCTTTCACTTTTCTAACTTTTCCATTATAAGTGAACATAACAAATCTTCTCTGCTTGTCAACTAGCAATGAAGCATAGAACTCTAGGGTTCTAGAAATACTCCAGGGTGTGGAACTGTTTGTTATTATATTAACCAAGCCTGGTGTGGAATTTATGCACTCATAAAGTCTAGTTGATCCAATCACAGAGTTCACTTGATTCCAGTCAAGATACTGATGATTTGACAGAGCTGGAGTTGATTTTCCTCTACCGTCAACCTTATTCAAGTAAACATTGTAAATGTTCTTGTGAAGTATGGAAACAAAAATCTCACCAGGAGCTGATCTAGTCAATGGAAACCAGGTCTTTTCACTGACCAATCTCACAGACCTTAACCTTTTTCCACTTAAAGCAGATAATTCTTTAGTGCCCAAAGTGTCAATTTCAGAGACTAATTCTGTGTTCTCTGAAGATGATTCACTACTTGGTTCATAGGAGCTGTCCTCAGATGAATCATTTTCCACTGCATCTTTATCTAATCTTCTTTTTCCAGGATGAGAAGTGACTTGCTTTCTGTTCTTTCTTTCAGTTCTGTGCACATTTTGCATTATAACAGGACCTTGAGGTTGTCTAGGCAAAGAGATACTAGGTGATGCAACTGACATTTTCTGTTTCTTGCCTTTTACTTTATCAACAATTTTTCCAAGTAACCCTCTTTTTGTCAGGATTGCTAGAACTCATTGTGACACTGCCTAGACTGAACAAAACTCAAAGCAGAACCTTCTCAAGGACACACAGACCGCGCCTAGAATAAAAACAATAATCTAGAATTTGAGAGCTAGGTCTAGGGTTTTAGCAGATAATCGGAAGGGGTTTTAGGGCAACTTACTTAACTGGCGGAATGTTCTTGCGTGGGAGAACCAGACGAGCACCGTTGCAGAAATCCGATTAGGAACCTGCTTCGGCGAAAGAAGAGGAAATTTCTCTGGTTTAAGTGAAAAGAGCGCAAAACAGATTTAATAGAGTTTTCTTTGAAGAAAGCGGCGAATGATGTTGGTCAAAGGTTTTTGGGAATCTTGATACCTTGGTGCCATTAAAGTGGGTAGTTGAGGGAGTCAGAAGACTCTGTTAAAAAAAAATGGCGGGACCCATCAAACAGAGTAGGGTTCAAACTTAGGATCCCGAAAACAAGGGATTGGCCTCTTAAGTGTTGTCGGTCTTGTTGGAGCTTCTTTCAGTCGATTCTGCTCTGATGTTAATTTCTTTAAAATCGGGATCCGTACAAGTCGATTTCATGAAAGTTTGCCCCTAAGCGAAGCACTCGGAAGACACACCGAATTGGCCTATTAAGTGTTGTCAGTCTAGTTGGATCTTTTTTCGGTCGATTTCTCTTTGATGTTAATTTCTTTCATATCGGCATCCAAACAAGTGGAATTCATGAAAATTTGCCCCGAAGCGAACACTCCGAAGACACTCCGGATTGGCCTCTTAAGTGTTGTCGGTCTTGTTGGAGCTTCTTTCGGTCGACTTCGCTCTGATGTTAATTTCTTTCATATCGGGATCCGAACAAGTGGATTTCATGAAAGTTTGCCCCGAAGCGAAACACTCCGACGACACACCGGATTGGCCTCTTAAGTGTTGTCGGTCTAGTTGGAGCTTCTTTCGATCTATTTCGCACTTATGTTAATTTAATTCAAATCGGGATCCAAACAAGTGGAATTCATGAAAGTTTGCCCCGAAGCGAAGCACTCCGAAGACACCCCGGATTGGCTTCTTAAGTGTTGTCGGTCTTGTTGGGGCTTCTTTCGGTCGATTCCGCTCTGATGTTAATTCCTTTCATATCGGGATCCGAACAAGTGGATTGCATGAAAGTTTGCCCGGCGAAGCACTCGAACACACCGGATTGGCCTCTTAAGTGTTGTCTGTCTAGTTGGAGCTTCTTTCGGAAGATTTCGCTCGATGTTAATTTCTTTCATATCGGGATCCGAACAAGTGGATTTCAAGAAAGTTTGCCCGGCGAAGCACTCAAGAAGACACCGGATTGGCCTCTTAAGGGTTGTCGGTCTTGTTGGATCTTCTTTGATCGATTTAGCTCGATGTTAATTTCTTTCATATCAAGATCCGAACAAGTGGATTTCATGAAAGTTTACCTGACGAAACACTCCAAAGACACACGGATTGGCCTCTTAAGTGTTGTCGGTCTTGTTGGAGCTTCTTTTAGGTTGGCGTCGCTCGATGTTAATTTCCTTCAAATCGGCATCCGAACAAGTGGATTTCATGAAAGTTTGCCCCGGCGAAGCACAGGAAACACACAGTTGGCTGTTAAGTGTAGTTGGTCTTGTTGGAGCTTCTTTCGGTCGATTTCGCTCGATGTTAATTTCTTTCATATCGGGATCGAGCAATTGGATTTCATGAAAGTTTGCCCCGGCGAAACACTCCGACGACACACGGATTGGCCTCTTAAGTGTGGTCGGTCTAGTTGGAGCTTCTTCGATCTATTTAGCACTTATGTTAATTTAATTCAAATCGGGAAGCAAACAAGTGGAATTCATGAAAGTTTGGCCCGAAGCGAAGCACTCCGAAGACACACCGGATTGTCTTCTTAAGTGTTGTCGGTCTTGTTGGAGCCTCTTTCGGTCGATTCCGCTCTGATGTTAATTCCTTTCAGATCGGGATCCGAACAAGAGGATTGCATGAAAGTTTGCCCCGAAGCGAAGCACTCCGAAGACACACCGGATTGGCCTCTTAAGTGTTGTCTGTCTAGTTGGAGCTTCTTTTGGAAGATTTCGCTCCGATGTTAATTTCTTTCATATCGGGATCCGAACAAGTGGATTTCATGAAGGTTTGCCCCAAAGCGAAGCACTCCGAAGACACACCGGATTGGCCTTTTAAGGGTTGTCGGTCTTGTTGGATCTTCTTTCGGTCGATTTCGCTCTGATGTTAATTTCTTTCATATCAGGATCCGAACAAGTGGATTGCATGAAAGTTTGCCCCGAAGCGAAGCACTCCGAAGACACACCGGATTGGCCTCTTAAGTGTTGTCTGTCTAGTTGGAGCTTCTTTCGAAAGATTTCGCTCCGATGTTAATTTCTTTCATATCGGGATCCGAACAAGTGGATTTCATGAAAGTTTGCCCCGAAGCAAAGCACTCCGAAGACACACCGGATTGGCCTCTTAAGGGTTGTCGGTCTTGTTGGATCTTCTTTCGGTCGATTTCGCTCTGATGTTAATTTCTTTCATATCTGGATCCGAACAAGTGGATTTCATGAACGTTTACCCGGAAGCGAAACACTCCGAAGACACACCGGATTGGCCTCTTAAGTGTTGTCGGTCTTGTTGGAGCTTCTTTTCGGTCGATTTAAGCTCGATGTTAATTTCCTTAAAATCAGGATCCGAACAAGTGGATTTCATGAAAGTTTGCCCGGCGAAGCACTCAAGACACACGAATTGGCCTATGAAGTGTTGTCAGTCTAGTTGGATATTTTTCGGTCGATTTCTCTTTGATGTTAATTTCTTTCATATCGGCATCCAAACAAGTGGAATTCATGAAAATTTGCCCCGAAGCGAACACTCCGAAGACACTCCGGATTGGCCTCTTAAGTGTTGTCGGTCTTGTTGGAGCTTCAATCGGTCGACTACGCTCTGATGTTAATTTCTTTCATATCGGGATCCGAACAAGTGGATTTCATGAAAGTTTGCCACGAAGCGAAACACTCCGACGACACACCGGATTGGCCTCTTAAGTGTTGTCGGTCTAGTTGGAGTTTCTTTCGATCTATTTCGCACTTATGTTATTTTAATTCAATTCGGGATCCAAACAAGTGGAATTCATGAAAGTTTGCCCTGAAGCGAAGCACTCCGAAGACACCCCGGATTGGCTTCTTAAGTGTTGTCGGTCTTGTTGGGGCTTCTTTCGGTCGATTCCGCTCTGATGTTAATTCCTTTCATATCGGGATCCGAACAAGTGGATTGCATGAAAGTTTGCCCCGAAGTGAAGCACTCCGAAGACACACCGGATTGGCCTCTTAAGTGTTGTCTGTCTAGTTGGAGCTTCTTTCGGAAGATTTCGCTCTGATGTTAATTTCTTCCATATCGGGATCCGAACAAGTGGATTTCAAGAAAGTTTGCCCCGAAGCGAAGCACTCCGAAGACACACCGGATTGGCCTCTTAAGGGTTGTCGGTCTTGTTGGATTTTCTTTCGATCGATTTCGCTCTGATGTTAATTTCTTTCATATCAGGATCCGAACAAGTGGATTTCATGAAAGTTTACCCTGAAGCGAAACACTCCAAAGACACACCGGATTGGCCTCTTAAGTGTTGTCGGTCTTGTTGGAGCTTCTTTCGGTCGATTTCGCTCTGATGTTAATTTCTTCAAATCAGGATCCGAACAAGTGAATTTCATGAAAGTTTGCCCCGAGGCGAAGCACTCCGGAGGCACACCAGATTGGCCTCTTAAGTGTTGTCGGTCTTGTTGGAGCTTCTTGCGGTCGATTTCGCTCTGATGTTAATTTCTTTCATATCGGGATCGAGCAAGTGGATTTCATGAAAGTTTGCCCCGAAGCGAAACAATCCGACGACACACGGATTGGCCTCTTAAGTGTGGTCGGTCTAGTTGGAGCTTCTTCGATCTATTTAGCACTTATGTTAATTTAATTCAAATCGGGATCCAAACAAGTGGAATTCATGAAAGTTTGCCCGACGAAGCACTCAAAGACACACGGATTGGCTTCTTAAGTGTTGTCGGTCTTGTTGGAGCCTCTTTCGATCGATTCGCTCGATGTTAATTCCTTTCATATCGGGATCGAACAAGTGGATTGCAAGAATGTTTGCCCGGCGAAGCACTCGAAGACACACGAATTGGCCTCTTAAGTGTTGTCTGTCTAGTTGGAGCTTCTTTCGGAAGATTTCACTCCGATTTTAATTTCTTTCATATTTGGATCCGAACAAGTGGATTTCATGAAAGTTTGCCCCGAAGCGAAGCACTCCGAAGACACACCGGATTGGTCTCTTATGTGTTGTCGGTCTTGTTGGAGCTTCTTTCGGTCGATTCCGCTCTGATGTTAATTCCTTTCTTATCGGGATCCGAACAAGTGGATTGCATGAAAGTTTGCCCCGAAGCAAAGCACTCCGAAGACACAGCGGATTGGCCTCTTAAGTGTTGTCTGTCTAGGTGGAGCTTCTTTCGAAAGATTTCGCTCCGATGTTAATTTCTTTCATATCGGGATCCGAACAAGTGGATGTCATGAAAGTTTGCCCCGAAGCGAAGCACTCCGAAGACACACCGGATTGGCCTCTTAAGGGTTGTCGGTCTTGTTGGATCTTCTTTCGGTCGATTTCGCTCGATGTTAATTTCTTTCATATCTGATCGAACAAGTGGATTTCATGAAAGTTTGCGGAGGCGAAACACTCAAGACACACGGATTGGCCTCTTAAGTGTTGTCGGTCTTGTTGGAGCTTCTTTCGATCGATTTAAACTCGATGTTAATTTCCTTCAAATCGGGATCCAAACAAGTGGATTTCATGAAAGTTTGCCCCGAAGCGAAGCACTCCGTAGACACACCAGATTGGCCTCTTAAGTGTTGTCGGTCTTGTTGGAGCTTCTTTCGGTCGATTTCGCTCTGATGTTAATTTCTTTTATATCGAGATCCGAACAAGTGGATTTCGTGAATGTTTGCCCCGAAGCGAAACACTCCGACGACACACCGGATTGGCCTCTTAAGTGTGGTCGGTCTAGTTGGAGCTTCTTTCGATCTATTTCGCACTTATGTTAATTTAATTCAAATCGGGATCCAAACAAGTGGAATTCTTGAAAGTTTGCCCCGAAGCGAAGCACTCCGAAGACACACCGGATTGTCTTCTTATGTGTTGTCGGTCTTGTTGGAGCCTCTTTCGGTCGATTCCGCTCTGATGTTAATTCCTTTCATATCGGGATCCGAACAAGTGGATTGCAAGAATGTTTGCCCCGAAGCGAAGCACTCCGAAGACACACCGGATTGGCCTCTTAAGTGTTGTTTGTCTAGTTGGAGCTTCTTTCGGAAGATTTCGCTCCGATGTTAATTTCTTTCATATTTGGATCCGAACAAGTGGATTTCATGAAAGTTTGCCCCGAAGCGAAGCACTCCGAAGACACACCGGATTGGCCTCTTATGTGTTGTCGGTCTTGTTGGAGCTTCTTTCGGTCGATTCCGCTCTGATGTTAATTCCTTTCTTATCGGGATCCGAACAAGTGGATTGCATGAAAGTTTGCCCCGAAGCGAAGCACTCCGAAGACACACCGGATTGGCCTCTTAAGTGTTGTCTGTATAGTTGGAGCTTCTTTCGGAAGATTTCGCTCCGATGTTAATTTCTTTCATATCGGGATCCGAACAAGTGGATTTCATGAAAGTTTGCCCCGAAGCGAAGCACTCCGGACACACCAGATTGGCCTCTTAAGTGTTGTCGGTCTTGTTGGAGGATCTTTAGGTCGATTTCGCTCTGACGTTAATTTCTTTCATATCGGGATCGAACAAGTGGATTTATGAAAGTTTGCCCGGCGAAACACTCAAACGACACACGATTAGCCTCTTAAGTGTGGTCGGTCTAGTTGGAGCTTCTTCGATCTATTTCGCACTTATGTTAATTTAATTCAAATCGGGATCCAAACAAGTGGAATTCTTGAAAGTTTTGCCCTGAGCGAAGCACTCAAGAACACCGGATTGGCCTCTTAAGTGTTGTCGGTCTTGTTGGAGCTTCTTTCGGTTGATTCCGCTCTGATGTTAATTCCTTTCATATCGGGATCCGAACAAGTGGATTGCATGAATGTTTGCCCCGAAGCGAAGCACTCCGAAGACACACCGGATTGGCCTCTTATGTGTTGTCGGTCTTGTTGGAGCTTCTTTCGGTCGATTCCGCTCTGATGTTAATTCCTCTCATATCGGGATCCGAACAAGTGGATTGCATGAATGTTTGCCCCGATGCGAAGCACTCCGAAGACACACCGGATTGGCCTGTTAAGTGTTGTCTGTCTAGTTGGAGCTCTTTCGGAAGATTTCGTTCCGATGTTAATTTCTTTCATATTTGCATCCGAACAAGTGGATTTCATGAAAGTTTGCCCCGA
Source organism: Guadua angustifolia (assembly GCA_036346375.1). Taxonomy (NCBI): domain Eukaryota; kingdom Viridiplantae; phylum Streptophyta; class Magnoliopsida; order Poales; family Poaceae; genus Guadua; species Guadua angustifolia. The sequence goes on along the minus strand of JAYEVE010001098.1, from coordinate 9,498 downwards.
AGCGAAGCACTCCGAAGACACACCGGATTGATCTCTAATGTGTTGTCGGTCTAGTTGGAGCTTCTTTCGGTCGATTCCGCTCTGATGTTAATTCCTTTCTTATCGGGATCCGAACAAGTGGATTGCATGAAAGTTTGCCCCGAAGCGAAGCACTCCGAAGACACACCGGATTGGCCTCTTAAGGGTTGTCGGTCTTGTTGGATCTTCTTTCGGTCGATTCCGCTCTGATGTTAATTCCTTTCATATGGGGATCCGAACAAGTGGATTGCATGAATGTTTGCCCCGAAGCGAAGCACTCCGAAGACACCCCGGATTGGCCTCTTATGTGTTGTCGGTCTTGTTGGAGCTTCTTTCGGTCGATTCCGCTCTGATGTTAATTCCTTTCATATGGGGATCCGAACAAGTGGATTGCATGAAAGTTTTCCCCGAAGCGAAGCGCTCCAAAGACACACCGGATTGGCCTCTTAAGTGTTGTCTGTCTAGTTGGAGCTGCTTTCGGAAGATTTCGCTCCGATGTTAATTTCTTTCATATCGGGATCCGAACAAGTGGATTTCATGAAAGTTTGCCCCGAAGAGAAGCCCTCCGAAGACACACCGGATAGGCCTCTTAAGGGTTGTCAGTCTTGTTGGATCATCTTTCGGTCGATTTCGCTCTGATGTTAATTTCTTTCATATCTGGATCCGAACAAGTGGATTTCATGAAAGTTTACCCCGAAGCGAAACACTCCGAAGACACACCAGATTGGCCACTTAAGTGTTGTCGGTCTTGTTGGAGCTTCTTTCGGTCAATTTCGCTCTGATGTTAATTTCTTTCATATCGGGATCCGAACAAGTGCATTTCATGAAAGTTTGCCCCGAAGCGAAACACTCCGACGACACACCGGATTGGCCTCTTAAGTGTGGTCGGTCTAGTTGGAGCTTCTTTCGATCTATTTCGCACTTATGTTAATTTAATTCAAATCGGGATCCAAACAAGTGGAATTCATGAAAGTTTGCCCCGAATCGAAGCACTCCGAAGACACACCGGATTGGCTTCTTATGTGTTGTCGGTCTTGTTGGAGCCTCTTTCGGTCGATTCCGCTCTGATGTTAATTCCTTTCATATCGGGATCTGAACAAGTGGATTGCAAGAATGTTTGCCCGGCGAAGCACTCAAGACACACGGATTGGCCTCTTAAGTGTTGTCTGTCTAGTTGGAGCTTCTTTGGAAGATTTACTCGATGTTAATTTCTTTCATATTTGGATCGAACAAGTGGATTTCATGAATGTTTGCCCGAGCGAAGCTCTCCGAAGACACACCGGATTGGCCTCTTATGTGTTGTCGGTCTTGTTGGAGCTTCTTTCGGTCGATTCCGCTCTGATGTTAATTCCATTCTTATCGGGGTCCGAACAAGTGGATTGCATGAAAGTTTGCCCCGAAGCGAAGCACTCCAAAGACACACCGGATTGGCCTCTTAAGTGTTGTCCGTATAGTTGGAGCTTCTTTCGAAAGATTTCGCTCCGATGTTAATTTCTTTCATATCAGGATCCGAACAAGTGGATTTCATGAAAGTTTGCCCCGAAGCGAAGCACTCCGGAGACACACCAGATTGGCCTCTTAAGTGTTGTCGGTCTTGTTGGAGGATCTTTAGGTCGATTTCGCTCTGATGTTAATTTCTTTTATATCGGGATCCGAACAGGTGGATTTCATGAAAATTTGCCCGGCGAAACACTCAAAGCGACACCGGATTGGCCTCTTAAGTGTGGTCGGTCTAGTTGGAGCTTCTTTCGATATATTTCGCACTTATGTTAATTTAATTCAAATCGGGATCCAAACAATTGGAATTCATGAAAGTTTTGCCCTAAAGCGAAGCACTCCGAAGACACACCGGATTGGCTTCTTAAGTGTTGTCGGTCTTGTTGGAGCTTCTTTCGGTTGATTCCACTCTGATGTTAATTCCTTTCATATCGGGATCCGAACAAGTGGATTGCATCAATGTTTGCCCCGAAGCGAAGCACTCCGAAGACACACCGGATTGGCCTCTTAAGTGTTGTCTGTCTAGTTGGAGCTGCTTTCGGAAGATTTCGCTCCGATGTTAATTTCTTTCATATCGGGATCCGAACAAGTGGATTTCATGAAAGTTTGCCTGAAGAAGCACTCGAAGACACACGGATTAACCTCTTAAGGGTTGTCGGTCTTGTTGGATCTTCTTTCGGTCGATTTCGCTCCGATGTTAATTTCTTTCATATCGGGATCCGAACAAGTGGATTTCATGAAAGTTTGCCCTGAAGAGAAGCACTCCGAAGACACACCGGATTAACCTCTTAAGTGTTGTCGGTCTTGTTGGAGCTTCTTTCGGTCGATTTCGCTCTGATGTTAATTTCTTTCATATCAGGATCCGAACAAGTGGATTTCATGAAAGTTGTCCCCGAAGCGAAGCACTCCGAAGACACACCGGATTGGCCTCTTAAGTGTTGTCGGTCTTGTTGGAGCTTCTTTCAGTCGATTCTGCTCTGATGTTAATTTCTTTAAAATCGGGATCCGTACAAGTCGATTTCATGAAAGTTTGCCCCTAAGCGAAGCACTCGGAAGACACACCGAATTGGCCTATTAAGTGTTGTCAGTCTAGTTGGATCTTTTTTCGGTCGATTTCTCTTTGATGTTAATTTCTTTCATATCGGCATCCAAACAAGTGGAATTCATGAAAATTTGCCCCGAAGCGAACACTCCGAAGACACTCCGGATTGGCCTCTTAAGTGTTGTCGGTCTTGTTGGGGCTTCTTTCGGTCGATTCCGCTCTGATGTAAATACCTTTCATATCGGGATCCGAACAAGTGGATTTCATGAAAGTTTGCCCCGAAGCGAAACACTCCGACGACACACCGGATTGGCCTCTTAAGTGTGGTCGGTCTAGTTGGAGCTTCTTTCGATCTATTTCGCACTTATGTTAATTTAATTCAAATCGGGATCCAAACAAGTGGAATTCATGAATGTTTGCCCGGCGAAGCACTCAAACACACCGGATTGGCTTCTTCGTGTTGTCGGTCTTGTTGGAGCCTCTTTCGGTCGATTCGCTCGATGTTAATTCCTTTCATATCGGGATCGAACAAGTGGATTTCATGAAAGTTGTCCCGGCGAAGCACTCAAGACACACCGGATTGGCCTCTTAAGTGTTGTCGGTCTTGTTGGAGCTTCTTTCGATCGATTCTTTCGATGTTAATTTCTTTCAAATCGGGATCCGTACAAGTCGATTTCATGAAAGTTTGCCCCTAAGCGAAGCACTCGGAAGACACAATCGAATGGGCCTATTAAGTGTTGTCAGTCTAGTTGGATGTTTTTTCGGTCGATTTCACTTTGATGTTAATTTCTTTCATATCGGCATCCAAACAAGTGGAATTCATGAAAATTAGCCCCGAAGCGAACACTCTGAAGACACTCCGGATTGGCCTCTTAAGTGTTGTCGGTCTTGTTGGAGCTTCTTTGGTCGATTTACGCTCGATGTTAATTTCTTCAAATCGGGATCCGAACAAGTGAATTTCATGAAAGTTTGCCCGGCGAAGCACTCAGGAGCACACAGATTGGCCTCTTAAGTGTTGTCGGTCTTGTTGGAGCTTCTTTCGATCGATTTAGCTCGATGTTAATTTCTTTCATATCGGGATCCGAACAAGTGGATTGCATGAATGTTTGCCCTGCGAAGCACTCCGAAGACACACCGGATTGGCCTCTTATGTGTTGTCGGTCTTGTTGGAGCTTCTTTCGGTCGATTCCGCTCTGATGTTAATTCCTCTCATATCGGGATCCGAACAAGTGGATTGAATAAAATGTTTGCCCCGATGCGAAGCACTCCGAAGACACACCGGATTGGCCAGGTAAGTGTTGTCTGTCTAGTTGGAGCTCTTTCAGAAGATTTCGCTCCGATGTTAATTTCTTTCATATTTGGATCCGAACAAGTGGATTTCATGAAAGTTTGCCCCGAAGCGAAGCACTCCGAAGACACACCGGATTGATCTCTAATGTGTTGTCGGTCTAGTTGGAGCTTCTTTCGGTCGATTCGCTCGATGTTAATTCCTTTCTTATCGGGATCGAACAAGTGGATTGCATGAAAGTTTGCCCGGCGAAGCACTCAGAAGACACACGGATTGGCCTCTTAAGGGTTGTCGGTCTTGTTGGATCTTCTTTGATCGATTCGCTCGATGTTAATTCCTTTCATATGGGGATCCGAACAAGTGGATTGCATGAATGTTTGCCCGGCGAAGCACTCAAGACACACGGATTGGCCTCTTATGTGTTGTCGGTCTTGTTGGAGCTTCTTTCGGTCGATTCGCTCGATGTTAATTCCTTTCATATGGGGATCGAACAAGTGGATTGCATGAAAGTTTTCCCGAGCGAAGCGCTCAAAGACACACGGATTGGCCTCTTAAGTGTTGTCGTCTAGTTGGAGCTTTTGGAAGATTTCGCTCGATGTTAATTTCTTTCATATCGGGATCCGAACAAGTGGATTTCATGAAAGTTTGCCCCGAAGAGAAGCCCTCCGAAGACACACCGGATAGGCCTCTTAAGGGTTGTTAGTCTTGTTGGATCTTCTTTCGGTCGATTTCGCTCTGATGTTAATTTCTTTCATATCTGGATCCGAACAAGTGGATTTCATGAAAGTTTACCGGCGAAACACTCAAGACACACACGGATTGGCCTCTTAAGTGTTGTCGGTCTTGTTGGATCTTCTTTCGTCAATTTAAGCTCGATGTTAATTTCCTTCAAATAAGGATCCGAACAAGTGGATTTCATGAAAGTTTGCCCCAAAGCGAAGCACTCCGGAGACACACCATTGGCCACTTAAGTGTTGTCGGTCTTGTTGGAGCTTCTTTCGGTCGATTTCTTCGATGTTAAATTCTTTCATATCGGGATCGAACAAGTGCATTTCATGAAAGTTTGCCCGGCGAAACACTCGACGACACACGGATTGGCCTCTTAAGTGTGGTCGGTCTAGTTGGAGCTTCTTTCGATCTATTCGCACTTATGTTAATTTAATTCAAATCGGGATCCAAACAAGTGGAATTCATGAAAGTTTGCCCGAATCGAAGCACTCGAAGACACAGGATTGGCTTCTTATGTGTTGTCGGTCTTGTTGGAGCCTCTTTGGCGATTCGCTCTAATGTTAATTCCTTTCATATCGGGATCCGAACAAGTGGATTGCATGAATGTTTGCCCCGGCGAAGCACTCGAAGACACACGGATTGGCCTCTTAAGTGTTGTCTGTCTAGTTGGAGCTTCTTTGGAAGATTTCGCTCGATGTTAATTTCTTTCATATTTGGATCCGAACAAGTGGATTTCATGAATGTTTGCCCGGCGAAGCACTCAAGAAGACACCGGATTGGCCTCTTATGTGTTGTCGGTCTTGTTGGAGCTTCTTTCGGTCGATTCTGCTCTGATGTTAATTCCATTCTTATCGGGATCCGAACAAGTGGATTGCATGAAAGTTTGCCCCGAAGCGAAGCACTCCAAAGACACACCGGATTGGCCTCTTAAGTGTTGTCCGTATAGTTGGAGCTTCTTTCGAAAGATTTCGCTCCGATGTTAATTTCTTTCATATCAGGATCCGAACAAGTGGATTTCATGAAAGTTTGCCCCGAAGCGAAGCACTCCGGAGACACACCAGATTGGCCTCTTAAGTGTTGTCGGTCTTGTTGGAGGATCTTTAGGTCGATTTCGCTCTGATGTTAATTTCTTTTATATCGGGATCCGAACAGGTGGATTTCATGAAAGTTTGCCCCGAAGCGAAACACTCCGACGACACACCGGATTGGCCTCTTAAGTGTGGTCGGTCTAGTTGGAGCTTCTTTCGATCTATTTCGCAGTTATGTTATTTAATTCAAATCGGGATCCAAACAATTGGAATTCATGAAAGTTTTGCCCTAAAGCGAAGCACTCCGAAGACACACCGGATTGGCTTCTTAAGTGTTGTCGGTCTTGTTGGAGCTTCTTTCGGTTGATTCCACTCTGATGTTAATTCCTTTCATATCGGGATCCGAACAAGTGGATTGCATCAATGTTTGCCCGGCGAAGCACTCAAGAACACCGGATTGGCCACTTAAGTGTTATGCTGTCTAGTTGGAGCTTCTTTGGAAGATTTCGCTCGATGTTAATTTCTTTCATATCGGGATCCGAACAAGTGGATTTCATGAAAGTTTGCCCCGAAGAGAAGCACTCCGAAGACACACCGGATTGGCCTCTTAAGGGTTGTCGGTCTTGTTGGATCTTCTTTCGGTCGATTTCACTCTGATGTTAATTTCCTTCAAATCGGGATCCGAACAAGTGGATTTCATGAAAGTTTGCCCCAAAGCGAAGCACTCCGGAGACACACCAGATTGGCCTCTTAAGTGTTGTCGGTCTTGTTGGAGCTTCTTTCGGTCGATTTCGCTCTGATGTTAATTTCTTTCATATCGGGATCCGAACAAGTGGATTTCATGAAAGTTGTTCCCGAAGCGAAGCACTACAAAGACACACCGGATTGGCCTCTTAAGTGTTGTCGGTCTAGTTGGAGCTTCTTTCAGTCGATTCTGCTCTGATGTTAATTTCTTTAAAATCGGGATCCGTACAAGTCGATTTCATGAAAGTTTGCCCTAAGCGAAGCATTCGGAAGACACACCGAATGGGCCTATTAAGTGTTGTCAGTCTAGTTGGATCTTTTTTCGGTCGATTTCTGATGTGACTTTGGGTCCCGATCTTTCGATGAGAAGCGATAACCCGATTTGGAGGAATTGACTTTGGCGATCCGACTACAACGTCTGACGACGATGCGCCTTAGCAATCGCTAAACCAACTCGAGAGGGTTATTGATCTTGCCGTTAGCACGATCAACCTGAACACGAGTTCGATTCCTGCATGCAATCGAAGAACAAGCAAGAACAATGGTAAAGCAATCTAAAATTGCGAATATGAATGAAGAATTGATAAAGTGGGGTTCTGAAACAAGGAGCTTCTTAGGCGGTTTGTTGAGCACGTCTGGAAGACTCAAAATAGTAGCAATAGCTAAACTATCAAATAAACAAAACCCCCAAAAACTAAAAGATGCTTGCGGTAGCAAACAATATATAGATGTAGCGGCTAGGGAGCAGCTAGGGGCGTGCAGCACCCATGGGGGGGTGGCCAAGGGGTTGCCCTAGCGTTACATGGGCTTTGGGCCCAAAAGAAAGGTGGCGCAGCACCTGGAGTTTCTGGCCCGTGACACTCTTTTGTGATTTTCCGTTGCTTCAGGACGAATTTGGCATTGGGGCTGAATCCATTGGAAAGTAGACTCTGAGATCTTTCAAACGTGTACTCATGGGCCTCTAGAAACCTCCGGAATCAAAAGTTATGGTCGTTTGAAGTTGATGCTGTCGCGGAGGCCGAACTGGACTCGAACTCGGACTGAAAAAGTGTTCTGGATTGTTTTGCATATTCCCATTGACTCGAAGGGAATTTTGAGGTGATCTTGGATCCGTTTGAAAGAGGACAACTAGAGCTTTCGTTCTTGTACTTGTAGACCTCCAGAAACCTTCTGGAACAAAAGTTATGGCTGTTTGAATTTGACCATCTCTGGGAGTCCGAAGCTGATTCCAATTTGCTCTTCCTCGGACGCGAACTCCCTTGTGGTTTGCAAGTCTTCCCCAATGTTCCTAAGAATAATCAAATCATGACAAGTATTAAATAGCATTCCATTCATATTATCACTAATGTGAAGGCTTTGGAACGCATTCACCTGATAACTAAACTGTCGTGCGCGAGCTCGAGTAACCGGTCCTTGTATAATAGCAGCGGGTTCAAATTGATGTGTAGATGTGGTTGTATCCATGGAAGTGATGTCCTCATCAATTTCTCTTTGATGTTAATTTCTTTCATATCGGCATCCAAACAAGTGGAATTCATGAAAATTTGCCTCGAAGCGAACACTCCGAAGACACTCTGGATTGGCCTCTTAAGTGTTGTCGGTCTTGTTGGAGCTTCTTTCGGTCGACTTCGCTCTGATGTTAATTTCTTTCATATCGGGATCCGAACAAGTGGATTTCATGAAAGTTTGCCCCGAAGCGAAACACTTCGACGACACACCGGATTGGCCTCTTAAGTGTTGTCGGTCTAGTTGGAGCTTCTTTCGATCTATTTCGCACTTATGTTAATTTAATTCAAATCGGGATCCAAACAAGTGGAATTCATGAATGTTTGCCCCGAAGCGAAGCACTCCGAAGACACACCGGATTGGCTTCTTACGTGTTGTCGGTCTTGTTGGAGCCTCTTTCGGTCGATTCCGCTCTGATGTTAATTCCTTTCATATCGGGATCCGAACAAGTGGATTTCATGAAAGTTGTCCCCGAAGCGAAGCACTCCGAAGACACCCCGGATTGGCTTCTTAAGTGTTGTCGGTCTTGTTGGAGCTTCTTTGGTCGACATCGCTCGATGTTAATTTCTTTCATATCGGGATCGAACAAGTGGATTTCATGAAAGTTTGCCCCGAAGCGAAACACTCCGACGACACACCGGATTGGCCTCTTAAGTGTTGTCGGTCTAGTTCGAGCTTCTTTCGATCTATTTCGCACTTATGTTAATTTAATTCAAATCGGGATCCAAACAAGTGGAATTCATGAAAGTTTGCCCTGAAGCGAAGCACTCCGAAGACACCCCGGATTGGCTTCTTAAGTGTTGTCGGTCTTGTTGGGGCTTCTTTCGGTCGATTCCGCTCTGATGTTAATTCCTTTCATATCGAGATCCGAACAAGTGGATTGCATGAAAGTTTGCCCCGAAGCGAAGCACTCCGAAGACACACCGGATTGGCCTCTTAAGTGTTGTCTGTCTAGTTGGAGCTTCTTTCGGAAGATTTCGCTCCGATGTTAATTTCTTTCATATCGGGATCCGAACAAGTGGATTTCATGAAAGTTTGCCCCGAAGAGAAGCACTCCGAAGACACACCGGATTGGCCTCTTAAGTGTTGTCGGTCTTGTTGGATCTTCTTTCGGTCGATTTCGCTCTGATGTTAATTTCCTTCAAATCAGGATCCGAACAAGTGGATTTCATGAAAGTTTGCCCCAAAGCGAAGCACTCCGGAGATACACCAGATTGGCCTCTTAAGTGTTGTCGGTCTTGTTGGAGCTTCTTTCGGTCGATTTCGCTCTGATGTTAATTTCTTTCATATCAGGATCTGAACAAGTGGATTTCATGAAAGTTGTCCCCGAAGTGAAGCACTCCGAAGACACACCGGATTGGCCTCTTAAGTGTTGTCGGTCTGTTGGAGCTTCTTCGATCGATTCGCTCGATGTTAATTTCTTTAAAATCGGGATCCGTACAAGTCGATTTCATGAAAGTTTGCCCCTAAGCGAAGCACTCGGAAGACACACCGAATGGGCCTATTAAGTGTTCTCAGTCTAGTTGGATCTTTTTTCGGTCGATTTCTCTTTGATGTTAATTACTTTCATATCGGCATCCAAACAAGTGGAATTCATGAAAATTTGCCCCGAAGCGAACACTCGAAGACACTCGGGATTGGCCTCT
>JAYEVE010000121.1:0-73890 GCA_036346375.1 Guadua angustifolia | reverse complement strand
ATCATAGAGGAAGCGAAATTTTTTAGTAATAAATCTAAAATCAGGTCTACACACAGTGGCATATCATTTACATCGTGTGGTAGCAAGAAAGTATAACGAAGACAAGTACATTCTTTGTGTTTTCTTAGGTTCCTCTCTAACCTTACAGGCTATACTTGTCATTTTGTAAGTATGGGGTGTACTTTTGACAGCTATGAGCTCTAATTGATAAGGACAATGACAGCGTAAATATAGAAAAACTAAATGTACTAAGTTTGTTGATATAGTCTGCAATATTCATAACTATAATAAAAAATTCATTATTTGTGTCAAATTCTGAACTCTCATTTCTACCATTGTATATTTGTCCGGCCAAGCAAATACTACCTCTGTTCAAGTGTCCATGACGTATTTCCTCTTGGCTCAAAGCAAAGAGACATGGAAAATGACTAATCTATCCCTAATTATTATCTGTAAGTACTGTATTTAATACATGCATGTAAAGAATATAAAATCAAGCTAAATATTTATTAGGGTATAAAAGAAACATTAAGCTAATTTTATATTAAAATATAAAATACGTTACGGACAAGATCATTTACAAAAATATGCCTTATATTTCTATACTGAGGAAGTATTATTTTCATTCCGAGGCATAGTGCTTGTTCAAGCAGCACAATGTTAAGAATTACTAACAAGGTAATTTTCAGACTATTATACAAGACCGTTTCTTGTAACGTTTATCAAAAGGCGTGATGCTACATTTCTGTACAACAATAAAACGTCACATCCAGCACGTAAAGAAGGTAGAAGGTGACTTTTTCAAAAAAAAAATGATACCAAACATGGAAAACGTTATCACAAATTCACAATACATTAATTTATCCTCCTGAAGGAAACAAGCCTATACAGCTTAAACTACTATAAGCAACACAAGCTGATTTCTCCACACTATGATATATGGGCAATAAAACAGGGAGTTGCCTGAGGCTGATGTGGCCGTTGCCTCGTGTACAATGGCGGAACTAGAAAACTTTTAATAGGAGTATGTATATTTTGCACACATAACTTTATATCATTGTATAATAGTTTCATAACATCATAAATCCAACATATATATTCAAAATTGGGTAAAAGTATAATACAAATAGTTCTAAAGTCTTACAAATCGTGAACCAACAAAATCAAAATCAATTCAATAAAAAATTTAGCAAATTAAAGATGTGATCTCTGACATTTTTCAAATTTTTTAGGGTGCGGCTCGGCTTGGCGAGACACATCACTTCTTCTGCTTGCACCCTAGGTGTTTCTAGGGTTCCGTAGCAGCGTCGGACGGCAGGCGTCCTCTATCCATGGCTCTTGTTGTTGGTATGGCTATGATGGCTGCGCTCGCTGGCGCGGTGCTCGCGGGGCTAACTCCTTCTTCGGGCAATGGTGAGGTTGGCGGTGTTTGGGCTAACGCCTTGGCCAGCTTTCGCTGGAGCCGACGATGGTGACAACCACGGGTGCCACTGTCTTCCTTGGGCGTCGTCGACAACACCTCCACCTCACCACGGCGGCGTGAAGCGTCGTCTTTCCTCCGTGGGGGCGTCGTCTGGGTGCTTCCGCTTTGTCCTGGTGGTGTCCTGCCCTTGTGGGTCGTTTCGTCACTCGTCGGCAAGTTTGGGTTGTTATCGGTGACTACTCTTCGCTTAAGCGTCTTCATCTCTTTCTAGCGTTGTTCATACATTTCTTTTGACCTATGTCATCTTAGCATCGATTCGCGGATTTGCTTTTCTTATGCGACACAACTCATTTTTAGATGCACTCTATGGACTTGATGATCGTGTGCCTATTGGCTAGCTTCATGAATCTGTCATCGTGAAGTCAAACATCTAAAATTGTTTGTCTGGTCTTGAGAAGATGGCCGTTGCTATTGGCTAAGATTAAGTGGTATGGCGGCACTAGCTCGGAATCTGGTGGTTGCAACCTTTGGGATCTCCGTTGCCGACTTGAGGAGAAATCCTAGGTCGACCTTAGTTGGTTGTGCACGGCAATAGTCTTGTTGAAGGCATTGTTTTGTAGTATGAGGATTTACTCTACGAGATGAAAACCTTTGTGCGGCCTTCGATGGTTGGATCATGGCAATGGCGGTGCGTGTGCGTATCGAGTCCTTCTTGGAGGCGTTGTCATTGGAGAGTTTTTTATCGCGGTCCAAGTGTTGCTATGATGGTGGATAGCCTTGAAGACAATATTGCGTGATGTAGTTTGCCGCGACAGTCCCTTTGTCTTTTTTTATGTGTGTGTGTGTTTGACTGTATACACTCTAGCTGTGTAGAGGCCGGGAGTCTTCTTAGTATAATTGTATCACCTTGATGTAATTTACTAAGATTAATAAAAGCTTCCTTTATCGAATAAAATACCCAGAACCCCACCTAGATCCGTGCATGCCTCGTGAATGAATCATGGAATTAAAATTGTTTCCCGCTCACGTTGCTTTTCCCATCCTTGTGAACGAAATATGGAATATGCACACAGGTGTAATTTACCGCTTTAGTCAAATTAATAGATTGTTAATTTTCCAATTCACATGTATAATGTATGTACATAAAGACAGAAAGAAAGAAAGAAAGAAAGAAAGAAAGAAAGAAAGAAAGAAAGAAATCCTTGCGTGCCCTGCCAAAAGGGAAAAGCAAGGATAAACGCTGAGGGCATGGCAATGGCGATCGATGGGGTGACCAGGCAGGCCAGGGAAGCAAGGTAGGCATCTCTCTTGCTTTGCCGGCCTTTCAAGAAATGTAGGCATCGTCAATATAGATACAGATCAAACACGCTCTACTGCCAAACCAATTTGCCAGTCCTTTTATTTCAACCCTGCTTGCTTGCCTGAATACGAGACACACACTAGCCAGTACAGAAAATATGGCCATGGTCCTGGATGCTTTTGCATCCTACCTCGCCGACCTGCTCATGCAGCCAGCACAAGATGTCCGGATGCTGCTCGGAGTCTCGGCGAGATTGACAAGATGGGCTCCAAGCTGGGACCTCAGGAACATCCTCACCGGCGCCGACAGGAGGCGCATCACCGACCAGAGCGAGCAGGGGTGGGTGAGGGAGCTCAAGGGCGCTATGTCAGACGCCACCGACATCCTCGATCTCTGCTAGCTCAAGGCCATGGGCGTGGTTCATCCACAGTAGACATGGGGTGCTGCAACCCCTTGCTGTTTTGCCTGTGGAATCCCCTCTTCGCACATGACATCGGCAGCCGCATCAAGGCTCTCAACCAGAAGTTGGACAACATCAAGGAGAGGAGTGCCGTTTTCAGCTTCCTCAGCCTCGGTTCCTACGAGGATCGTAGCAGCAGGGCGCATTCCTCTAGCACTGTTAGCCGCGAGACATCAGGGGAGCTCGACTGAACCAGTGTGGTAGGTGAGAAGATCGAAGAAGACACAAGAAAGCTAGTGGAGATGCTAACGATAGTAACTGAGGGGGAAACCAGCCACGAGGAGAGCAAAATGATGATCTTGGCAGTCGTGGGCGTTGGCGGGATTGGCAAGACCACCCTCGCCCAGAAGGTTTTCAACGCAGCGAGGCCATCCGACATGAGTTCAGCAAGAAGATATGGGTGGCGTCAACCAAGATTACAATGAGGTTGAGCTGTTGAGGAGAGCCATCATCGTGGCGGAGGAGACCATCGGCGTGCTGGAGATGCAAGGACGCCCTTCATCGAGCCCTCAGGGATGCCTTGCTGGTGATGGATGATGTCTGGAGGCACCAAGCATGGGAGGATGTGCTCAAAACACCCTTGATCAATGCTGTCTCTCAAGGCAGCCGAGTCCTTGTCACCACAAGACATGACATGGTTGCTCGAGGATGAAAGCCAAGAGCCCTTCCACCACATTGACACATTAGGAAATGATGATGCCTGGTCATTGCTCAAGAAGCAGGTCTGTACGTAATAAACTAGAAACCTATAAGCCAACTAAATAATCTAATTATTTATAAAGTTTTTTACCATCCTTGAGATTAAGATTTTTACTGTTTTACACCAGAACCTCCTATACCTTCTAAAGATGGTAAAACTCTCTTATTTATACGCTTTACCAAAAATTGAATCGCGTGCTTGAAGCCTGTACGTTTTTAATAGCGAAGTAGTGCATGGTTGAAAAGATTAGCGCATGTACGTTGTTAGTAGCGAATTGAAGTAGTGGATGGTTGAAAAGATTAGCGCATGTGCCTGATATATTGTTTCACACATGCCGTGTAGCGCTCTCACACATGGAAGGGCCTGTGTGCACAGGATACGTTGCCATAAGTTTCAGATCTCAGGTAAAGCTGGGATCTGAAGCTCTACCAAACAGGCCCTAAAGATGGTAAAAACTCTCTTATTTATACGCTTTACCAAAAATTGAATCGCATGCTTGAAGCCAGTACGTTGTTAATAGCAAAGTAGTGGATGGTTGAAAAGATTAGACCCTTGGTTTTCTAAAACATGCATGTACGTTGTTAGTAGCGAAGTAGTGCCTTTTGCTTTTTAGGAGAACAGATTAGACCCTTGGTTTTCTAAAATATATGTTTTTCAAAACATATATTCCGCCTTCTCACAGCGCCACGTCGCCCGCTGCTGTCCTCACTGCCGGCGTCTAGCTGATCAGACGATAGCCTGATATATTGTTTCACACATTACATATCACAACATGCCATGTAGCGCTCTCACCTCTGGGCGGTTCGAGTTCGATTCCATAAACAGTGTTTTTTACTTATTTTTGCATCAACTTGACTGATTTATATAATTAGCTATTAAATTATGTTGTAAATTTTGAAACTTTTGAGAACCCTATTTTTATGCAAATTGACTTATTGAATTAGCTATTAAATCATGTTGTAAATTTTTGAAACTTTTTCAGAAATATTTTATATATATATTTTTTGCATCAACTTGACTGATTTAATTAGCTATTAAATCATGTTGTGAATTTTTGAAACTTTTTGAGAATGTACCATATTTTTTGCATCAACTTGACTGATTGAATTAGCTATTAAATCATGTTGTAAATTTTGAAACTTTTTGAGAATGGTTCTGAGAAACCACCCGTAGAAGTTTTGACAAATTCAGTATGAATAGTAATTTTTGTCTTTTTATATCTTTCAAATGCGATTGAGTTTCATCTTCAAATTTTGCAGGATTGTAGAAGTTCACCTCCCCTACATATGGTAATTTTTGAGAGTTTTTCAAAACTTCTACGGGGGTTTTCATGGAGTTTTCATAGAATGGGTGGTTTCACAAATATTTCGCCATATATATATATATATATATATATATATATATATATATATATATATATATATATACAATGCTAATAATGAATTCAGTGCTAATTCGTGCTAATGGCATGTAGAAGTTTTGAAAAATTCTCAAAAATACATAGAGGTGAACTCTACAAAATTTGAAAGATGAAACTCGCATGAAGATATGAAAGACAAACAGCAAAAAGAATAGTGCCAAAACAGTAACAAGCACTATTCATGCTGAGTTTGTCTTTTTCATATCTTTCAAATGCGATTGAGTTTAATCTTCAAATTTTGTAGGGTTGTAGAGGTTCACCTCCCTACATGTGGTGATTTTTGAGAATTTTTCAAAACTTCTACATGCCATTAGCACGAATTAGCACTGAATTAATTAGCACTGAATATGTTATATATATATATATATATATATATAGGAAAATGACTCCATACTACCAAGAGTATGTACTCCCATGCATGCTGAGTACAATAACGGCATGATTTTCTATTTATAGGTTGGGAGTACATACTCCTGGGTGTACAAAACACCCTTCCTATATATATATATATATATATATATATATATATATATATATATATATATATATGTTTTGAGATCTAAAGACAGAGAGTGTTTGCATAAATCAAAGTCTACAGTCGATCTACCTTTGATGAACTTATAGCTGCTGCTGTCTCCTTCACCTTTCTCCAGTAGGTGCAAGAGAGTACAAGACTACGAGAGGGCACATGGTGCCGCTTGTACTGCTGTCTCCTACCATCCTCTGGTCCCTCACGGCTTCACCTCTTAGAGCAGCTGAGCAAGACGCATCCTTCTCTCCAACCCAATTTCTTCTGGTTTCACATCGTTAAATATGCGAGCATCGTCCTCTGGTTTCACATCTTAGAGCTGCTGAGCACGCATCCGTCTCTCCAACCCAAGGCAAGTATCCAATTTTGGCTCCCCGTCTATGTTGCTAGCTACAGCTCCCTATTTCTTAATTGTTTCTGATCTATAAGAGCTTCTCACTGTTAAAATTCTGTCTGTCCGGCTTTAATTTGCAATTTTGCATGCACCTGTAGCAGTGCGTTTCTTCTTGTTAGCAATTGACGCTAGCTAGCGTTCTCTTCTATTTAAAAAGAAGAAGAAGCAGCTAGTTGTGGTAAATTGATTAGCAGTATTGTTCTCTCCTTGTTGATATGTAATTCGATTTTTAGTCTTGGTAGAATCTGTAGTCAAAGGTAATTGATGCTTGATTTACTAATGATGAAACCAGTTGCAGAAATGGCGGCAGTCCTGGATGCTTTTGCATCCTACGTCCAAAACATGCTGACGGAGATGGCCAAAGAAGAGGTCGGCATGCTGCTCAGAGTCTCTGGCGAGATTGACAAGATGGGCGTCAAGCTTGGGGACCTCAAGAACTTCCTCGCCGACGCTGAGAGGCGGCATCACCGACCAAGCGTGCAGGGGTGGGTGAGGGAGCTCAGGGCGCCATGTGCGATGCCACTGACATCCTCGACCTCTACCAGCTCAAGGCCATGGGCGTGGTCCATCCGTGGTAGACATGGGGTGTTTCAACCCCTTACTCTTCTTTCTGCGGAATCCCCTCTTCGCCCACGACATCGGCAGCCGCATCAAGGCTCTCAACCAGAAGCTGGACAGCATCAAGGAGAGGAGTGCCATCTTCAGATTCCTCAACCTTGGTTCCTATGAGGATCGTAGCAGCAGGGCGCATTCCTCTGGCACTGTCAATCGCGAGACATCAGGGGAGCTCGACCGAACGGGTGTGGTCGGTGAGAAGATCGAAGAAGACACAAGAAAGCTAGTAGAGATGCTAACGACAATAACTGAGGGGGAAACCAGCCGTGAGGACAGCAAAATGATGATCTTGGCAGTCGTGGGCGTTGGCGGGATTGGCAAGACCACCCTCGCCCAGAAGGTCTTCAACGACGAGGCCATCCAACGTGAGTTCGACAAGAAGATATGGCTGAGCGTCAACCAAGATTACAACAAGGCTGAGCTGCTGAGGAGAGCCATTACTGAAGCCGGAGGAGACCACCGGCATGCTGGAGATGCAAAGGCCACGCTTGATCGAACCCTTAGGGATGCCTTGAACGGGCAAAAGACCTTGCTGGTAATGGATGATGTCTGGAGGCACCAAGCATGGGAGGATGTGCTCAAAACACCCTTGCTCAATGCTGTTTCTCGAGGCAGCCGAGTCCTCGTCACCACGAGACATGACATGGTTGCCCAAAGGATGAAAGCCAAGGAGCCCTACCACCACATCGACACATTAGGACATGATGATGCCTGGTCATTGCTCAAGAAGCAGGTTGGTACGTAATAAACTAGAAACCTCTAAGCCAACTCAATAATCTAATTATTTATAGAGATTTTTTACCATCCTTGAGATTAAAATTGAATCGCATACTTGAAGCCTGTACGTTGTTAGTAGCAAAGTAGTGCCTTTTGCTTTTTAGGAGAACACGTACAGGGACATACTATATATATTGTTTCACACATTACATATCACAACATGCCGTGTAGCTAGGGCTGAAAATTTAGCTCGCGGCTCGCAGCTCGGCTCGGGCTCGGCCAGGCTCGGCTCGGCTCGGTCAGGCTCGTGGCTCGGAGCGAGCCCGAGCCGAGCCTATTTTTGTTGGCTCGGCCCAATTAGCCCATATGAGCAAAACCCTAAGCGATACCTTGAATTTTGAATTCTTGAACCCTTGATGATGCAATGTCACTATGTCGGTGTTTACATTTACTAATTATTCTATTGAACCTCTAGGTTTACTAATTACGAATGCAATGTTAGTGTTTACTAATTTTGAATGCAATTTCTTGAACTCTTGATAATGAATGCAAATACAATTCTATTTTTTATTAGTAAATATCTTGACTTTATTACTTGAAAGCTATGTTGTTTAGTCATTTCTGAAGTTTTATATTAAAATTTGAAAAAACTCTTATTAGTGCAGCTCGGTGGTAAACAGGCCGGCTCATGAGCCGACCTCGAGCCGAGCCGAGCCGAGCCGACTTTTTGGGCTCGCCTCAGGGCCGAGCCGAGCCTGGCTCGGCTCGCCACTTGACCGAGCCGGACCGAGCCGAGCCTGGCTCGGCTCGGCTCGTTTCCAGCCCTACGTGTAGCGCTCTCACCTCTGTCGGTCTCGAGTTCGATTCTGGTAAACAGTATTTTTAATTATTTTTGCATCAACTTGACTGATTTATATAGTTAGCTATTAAATCATGTTGTAAATTTTGAAACTTTTTGAGAACCCTATTTTTGATGCAAATTGGCTGATTTAATTAGCTATTAAATCATGTTGTGAATTTTGAAACTTTTTGAGAATGTACCATATTTTTTGCATCAACTTGACTGATTGAATTAGCTATTAAATCATGTTGTAAATTTTGAAACTTTTTGAGAATGGTTCTGAGAGCTGTATGCCTAACCTACCATAAAATTTCATATCATGATCAAACTTGTGCAGTTTTTAAATTTTTGACAATGCTACTGAATGCATTTAAAGGAGCTTCACTGATTTAAATTTTACTGTTTCTGGTTTTCCAGAGGAATCACATTAATATTTTCCAAACTTTTTGAGAACTTACCTTGAGAAAAAAAGGAAATAGGCACTTTTCCGCTACCAATATACTATTCGTTATTAATTATACATGTCTAAACTGCCTGCAGGTGGTCTCAAGTGAGATAGATGAACGTGAGATTGATGACACGCTGAAGGACATTGGATTGAAAATCATAGCAAAATGTGGTGGTTTGCCACTTGCTATCAAAGTAATGGGAGGACTCTTATGCCAGAGGGACAAACGACCAAGTGATTGGGAGAAGGTTCTGAACGATTTCACACGATCACTACCTGAAGAGCTAAACTATGCGGTATACTTAAGCTATGAAGATTTGCCTCCCTATATGAAGCAGTGCTTACTGTACTACTCCTTCTCCTAAAAATACAAAGTTCTCTAAACATATGGTTATTAGCATGTGGATTAGTGAAGGATTTCTTCATGGAAACTCGGAAGATTTAGAAGAATTAGGAAGCGAGTGCTACAAGAAGTTAATATTGAGGAACCTTATACAGCCAGATCCAGAGTACCCTGATCAATGGGTTTGCAACATGCACGATGTTGTTCGCTCAGTTGCTCAGTACGTTGCCAGAGACGAAGCACTCGTAACTCAAAATGGTGAAACAAATATTATCGATAAACTTAGTTCACAAAAGATTCTTCGGTTGTCTCTAGAAAGCAAGGGATTGGAGTCAGAAGAGTTCGAGTGGAGTTTTTTACATGCACAGACATCACTGAGAACACTAATATCAATTGGCCATTTGAAGATTAAGCCTGGTGATTCATTGATTACTTTATCAAGTCTACGGACTCTACATGTACAATCTGCAAACTTTGATGCATTGGTTGAATCTTTGTATCAACTCAAGCACCTGAGGTATTTGGCACTAAGAGAAACTGATGTATCTAGATTACCAGAAAACATTGGCAAGATGAGATTCATGCAGCACATTAGCCTTTATGGTTGCAAAAGTTTGGTGAAACTTCCTGATAGCATTGTGAGACTAGGGCAGCTGAGGTGTCTAAGCCTTCATAACACAAGTATAAACAGTACACCTAGAGGGTTTGGAGGTCTAACAAATTTGAGGAAATTATTTGGGTTTCCAGCCCACATGGATGGTGATTGGTGTAGTTTGGGAGAGCTGGGGCCTCTTTCCCAGCTCAGGAATCTCGGATTAAAGAATCTGGAGAATGTATCTACTGCCTCGTCCGCCGCAAAGGCCAAGCTTGGTGAAAAGGTGCATCTTATCGATTTATTCTTATATTGCACCAGTAGGTTGGGAGATGATGGGTTGGTCAAAAAGGAAGAAGGCGTCGCTGAGGAAGAGCAGCGGCAAATCGAGGTGGTGTTTGATGAGCTCTGCCCACCGCCCTACTTAGAATATCTTGAAATCACTGGATATTTTGGTCATCGTCTACCAGGGTGGATGATGTCCACAACAGCGGCGCCCCTCAAGAGCTTGAGGATTCTAATGATGGAGGACCTGGCCTGCTGCACCCAATTCCCCGATGGTTTGAGCCAGCTCCCCTGTTTGCAACTCTTACAGATCGACCACGCTCCAGCCATCAAGCATGTTGGGCCTGAATTCCTGCAGCTGTACCATCAACATAGTCGTCATCCATCTTCCCAGGTGGGCGTTGCATTTCCAAGACTGCATGCGATGCTCCTAACAAGAATGGTGGAATGGGAGGAGTGGGAGTGGGAGGCTGAGCAAACAAATGTGCAAGCCATGCCTGTCTTGGAGACGCTTAAGCTCGAGCATTGCAAACTAAGGCGTGTTCCTCCGGGCCTCGCCTCCCATGCAAGGGCTTTGAAAAAACTATACATATACAAGGTCCAGCACCTCAACTCCCTAGAGAACTTTGCTTCGGTTGTTGAGCTGGAAGTGTTTGACAACCTCGACCTAGAGAGGATCATTAATCTCCCCAAATTGCAAAAGCTTATTGTCTCCTTCTGCCCAAAGATGAAGGTACTGGAGGGAGTCCTGCTGTCCACAGGCTCAAGCTGGTGGACAACGACATGGAAACGCTCCCGGAATACTTGCGAGATATAAAGCCAAGGCATCTGCTGCTGGACTGCAGCCTAGAGCTACTCACTTCCATAGCTACGGGACAAGTTGGCCCTGAGTGGGACAAGTTGCGGCATATTCAGCATGTCACGGCCTATGCAGACGATGGCGACAATCAAAGGAAATGGTACGTGCAGTACACAAGAGATCCCTCCGGCAACTTGGAGACAAATATCATTGTCAGCTCTTCTCGAGATCTGCAGGTAAACTAATACTACTGCTCCGTCTTCATTTATTCGGTTACTCTTTTTAGTTTGATTTCTTTGTTTCGTCTTATTGCTTCATCAGTAATTCCTTTCTTCATCATTAATTCTGTATGCTAGGACCTGAATGTATTTCCTACTTTACCTCCTTTTTTTGAAAGAGATATTTCCAACTTTTTCTTTTGGGTTCGCTTGACTGTGTTGTTTCAGGGGATGAAGAGGAATAGGACATACGAGGAATAACAGCAGAATGCAAATTTAGAAGATTTTTGCACAAATTAAGCGGCGACTCCGTCATTCTCTTTCCTACTTCAGTTCAACCTGCCAGATGATCCAGAGTTTCTTTGCACGTATTTTAAATTCTTGGTACGTAATACTATACTAGCTTTTTGTACTAAGTGTTGCTATCTTCAACTTTCTCATGGAATATGACAGTTTCCTTCATTTCTGATTCATGGTTTTGATGTATGATAAATGAAGTTCAAAAGACGTTACTAACGTGAAAAATGCATAATGTTGATAACTCTTTTAGTTATGAAGTTGCATTGAGAATTGAAGTAGATGCAATATTCTGCTTGTAATGAAAGTGCTTCAACTCAAGCATGTCCCTTTTATATTGGAATTTGCTTGTTCATTAGCTTATACTTCACATGCACGCAAGTGGAAGCAAATCGATTAGAGCATCTCCAATGGTAGCACCAGCAGTTAGCTATAAGAGTGTCCATGTCAGCACTATAGACAACATATCCAATGGATAGGCTATAAGGCTGGCTATAGCAGTTATTGATCTTTGCATGGCAAAAATAGAATGCACGGATCAATAATAAACTTTTTCTTTGTGGCTTTTTTGTGTGACATGTGAGCAGTACCAGCACTCAAGCTACATGCACGTTCAACAAGTATATGAGCAGTACCAGTACTGGTGTGACAACCAGCATGCATGCATGCATGCATGTTCACCAAGCAAATAAATTAGTCCATTTCACATAATCTTGTCAACCCAGCATGAGCAAACACACTATTCAACAGCATAAAGTCCAACAATACATTCAAAAAGTCCATTTCACACAATCTTGTCAACCCAGCATGAGCAAACACACTACAGAACCCATACATGTTTATGCTAACACGCTCACAAGCTAATCATGCAGGATAAGCCATAGAGCTGAAACAAACAAAACAAAATAACAGATGTTGAGTCATGCAACGAGATTAGTCCAACATGGATATTGCACCAGAAAATGGTCTGCCAGGCATGAGCAGTACATTCCAAAATCCATTTCACTATCCTGCCATCAAAAGTCCAACATCACATCTTGAGTACCTAGAGAAAGAGATAAAATAAAATGATAAGAACAAAATGGATAAGTACAATGGGCAGCCATATAAGCAGGAAAATTGTAATATTGTAAAATTGAGCTTACATGATAGAAATATTGAAGACAGTGACTAATTATTATTTGTATTAGCAAACCGTTGCCAAATATGGGCAACTAAATCCATCTTTAGTTTTGTGTGGGTTGAACAATCACGGATAGACGCATTCCTCATAAGACATCATTAAAGCATGCGTGTCCATTAGTGCCCTTTTTCACTTCGGGTGGAAGAACAATGGACGTGCATGGATCATTTAAATCAATACTGTACTGCACCATTTCTCCCTCATCTTCCACTATCATATTATGGAGAATTACACAAGCCTTCATGATTTGTCCAATAATGTTTCGGCTCCATACCCGTGCTGGATGGCGCACGATATTGAAGCGAGCTTGTAGTACACCAAAAGCACGCTCCACATCTTTCCTTTCCCCTTCTTGTTTTTTTGCGAATAGCTTGTGCTCATCTATTTGAGCAGGCGGTATAGTCTTCATGAATGCAGCCCATTCTGGGTAAATTCCATCGGCAAGGTAGTACCCCGTGTCATAGTGATTTCCGTTGACAGAAAAATGAACTCGAGGAGCTTCACCTTTTATTGCCTCAATGAACAACGGGGACTGGTTGAGTACGTTGATGTCGTTGTTGGACCCAGCAACACCAAAAAATGCATGCCAAATACGAAGATCATATGAAGCTACTGCTTCGAGGATGATGGTTGGGGTTCCATAGTCACCGCGGGTAAATTGCCCCTTCCATGCCGTAGGACAATTTTCCCAGCGCCAATGCATGCAGTCAATACTTCCAAGCATTCCAGGAAATCCACGAGACTCTCCAACTTGAAGCAAACGCTCAACATCGTCAGTTGTGGGGCGTCGCAGATACTCTTCTTCAAATATCTCAATCACCCCTTGCACAAATTTTTCCAAACAATCCATTGCAGTAGTTTGTGCAACCTTCAAGTACTCATCAAGAGAATCAGCAGCAGTGCCATATGCAAGCATACGGATTGCCGCTGTGCATTTCTGCAATGGCGAGAGCCCTATGCGATGTGTACAATCCTCTCTAAGAGTAAAATAACTAGACCACTCACCTAGGCGATCACTATCCATAGGAAGAGGCCGTCTCATCCGAAATCTTCTACGGAACATTGTATCAGTGTACAGCGGTTGTTCTGCAAAATAATCAGCCACAAGCTGGTTATGAGCCCCACCATGGTCCCTTTTGATGTACCTCCTTCGCCGGTTTGGCGCCTAGATGGACCATCATCCAAATTGGCCTTGATATTGGCTTCAAGGCGCCGAGAAAAAGAGGCAAGTATATTTTACTCGACAAGAAACTCTTCTAAAGGATATATATCGGCTGGGTCTACAGAATCATCGGATTAAATCGGACATGTTTGAAGGGGAGAAAGAGAAGTTCTTCTGGAGTGTAGGTGAGGATAGAATTGTTCTTCTGGACTGCACATATATAGGATGAAGCTCTCATCCTATTTACTGTCTTAGGACTGGTTTATTGACTGGAATTAATGGATTAATGGTTGTTGGTTGCATGTTAACTTGGAACTATTCATTGTCTTGGGACTGTTCTATTGACTGCATGTATCTCTGGTGGTATTTATTGTCTTGGGACTGGTTTTGACCATGGACAGAACTCATGTACAGACTGTGCTGTACTACTGTGCCACCATTACTGCACGGATTACAAAGAAGAGAATTCAGGTTGCAAGCAGAACAGACGATTCAGGAGTACTAGTACAGGAAGTCCCTACTCATTACTAGCAGCTAATGTAAATACAACAATGGGCATTCGCATTTTATCCTTTCTTTATTGTCAGAATTTTAGCTCACAGACCTGCCTTACAAATGAAAAATGGAAAAACAAAAGTGAAAAGAGCCTGGACTAGTTGCATAATTCATCATTCATTTCTCCTAAATTATGACAGAACTATTAGAATGCCTACAGAATAGTAAAACAGCATGATTAAGTAAAGATGCCAAATAATTTATGCTAGAAAACTGATACACCATGTTGCTTGAGTGATACACAGAATATGCAACAGTTCAAGTCTGCAACTAGTCCAGGCTATCGTGTTTTTGAGCTTGGTTGCCTTACTTGAGGGTAGGGTTGGTCCCATATACATCTCCCAGGAGCAGCACATGTATGTAAATAGACAATAACCCTCTCATGCTCCCCCTAAAAAAAAGTAAATAGACATGCATATGGAAACATGGACTGGAAGAAACCTTCTAGTACTAAAGATTACTTAGGACAATAGAGTAACCACAGGATTGTGCAGTTGAGTCCCTTCTTCTTTATCCTGTCACATGACCACTGGGAACAAACTCACCATATCACATAAAAATAAGGTATGTAGTCTATATTAAGTTGCTAACAGAGTGGTATGTTTAAAAATTAAGTGTAGTTGGCAACCTCAAAGAAATAGGAGTCATTTAAGGAATTTACATGCTATTTGATACTCAGAAACAAGTTTAATTATACTTTCATATTCAGATATCTGTCAGAATTCAGAATTGCTTAGCCTTAGGCTCAATGAGTCGAAATTGACTATCTGTGCATCATCTTTTTGTTTTTCTTTTGGGTTAAACTCATCTTCTATTCTAGTAATACATTCTAGGATTCAAGTCTATATGGGTCCCATTTTGTTGAACTCATTTTCTTCCAAGCTCTCAGCTCACTTTTGCGTGGTCCACACTATTTATTGCTTGAGTGATAATTTACATTTTGCAAACTGCATTCTTAGACTTTATGTTGGTGTGATTCATGTGGATATAGCTATATAAGTTATTGTCCCTTTGGTAAGTCATTGTCCCTTTGGTATTAAAGGTCCTGTATGATTTCATGAAATATTTCAGTTAACTATCTAATTTGTCCATAGGCAAGCAACTTAACAAGAAAACATTGTCCATAGGCATGATTGTTACCCTGTAAACTCTATATGGTAAGAGAAAATGCTCAAGCCTTCAATGAAAACGTACCTCAATTCTTGTTGCCAAATAATTTCTCCTCATCATCTTCAATCCTATCACATGCTCAGCCTTCATATCATCTGACATGTCCTTAGTATTCATGTTCATCAAAGACTTGTACGTCTCTAGCATGGTAGTATCCCTCTTCATCCTCGCTGCCTCAACCTTTGCATCAGAAACACGCTGTTGGGTCGCTATAAACTCTTCATGGCGTTTTTGACTTGCAGCTTGCAAATCCATGTATTTCTTCAGATCCTCTTACAAGCTAGTGTCATTAACATTACCCTTGCCTTTAGCATTGCGTTCTTTCTTAGCCCGTTTTGTCCCTATCGGCCTTTCTTCTTCTTCATCATCAACAGTGACAACACTCTCTTGAACCCCCTCTCCATCCAACTTTCTTTTCTTTGCCTTCTCACATTCATCCAAGACTCCATTCCACTTGGGTTGTCCATGAAGAACTTTCCAGCAGTGCATCACTGTAAATGTTTCTTTGTTGTCTTCCTTATAAAACTTCAACGCCATATCTTTCAACATGTCATCTGATTGACCGCTAACATAAATCGATTTGGCTTTTTTCCAAGCAGCACAATATAATGCAACCCATCTCTTGATTCTTACAAAACGGTCTTTCAGATGTTTGGCTTCTCTTCTCCTATTTAAAGGTGTGGTGACATTGTAGACTGCAAGTACATCTATCCAATACTTATCATTTTTCTTGTTGTTTCCATTAATTGGATCATTAGAATTATTCAACCACGCTTTTCGCCTACATTTAGCACACAAGAGCACAGTTCAAAAGCATGGTACTGTTATGACAAATAATTTTTCATGCCATGCAGAAATCATAAATAAATTGGCTAACTTAATATGAACATATGAATTACAGATTAGCTAACTTAATATGAACATATGTAAAGTTTTTGAGAAAACAGTAGACAAGTAGGAGCACCACAACAAATGTACTAGCCACTTGATTTGTGGTCCTAGATTTCTACAATATTCTAATGTAAGGAAAAGTTGAGGCATGCTTTGCAAGGAAAAGTGTTTTTTTTCCTCCCCAATCTGAGGTGTCCTAAGTCATGCATAATGGCAATATGTGTTGTCAAAATAATGAATCAAACAGCTCCAAACTTTATATTTGCAAAATGTAGCCTGGTTTTCTAGCAATACCCTGCAAGACTTTTGACCTTGATACGGTCATGATGAAGTAGGTTAGGTCACAGAAAGTAGGTTGTTGTTCCTTGTTATGCATAATCTTTTGGATTTGTGGTCCTAGATTTTGTTGGAATTAGTAAGTTTTTCTGGCATTTTTAATCCATAAAGTTGTATAATAAACCATGACATATGTGATCAAGATGAACAATAATATAGTGTTAATTGTTTTGCTAGACATATCAAAGTTTGAACAAACTATCATGTCTAGCTCACAGTTTGTAGAAAATAGAACATGCAAAAGAAGAGTTTAAGAAAGTACCCGATGGCGGGACCATTACGGGAGGCAATGGTGGCTGCTATTCTGAACCGATCGACATTCGATCGCAGCTATTCGATGTAGTCGATCTTAGTTGATGCAGCGTGAGGTTCGCGATCACGGTCCCGACGGACTTCGGAAGTAGAGAATGTAGTCGATCGAATCGGAAGCGATCGCGCAGTGCGCTCCCAAAAACCTGATTGCGGCTTTTCCGGCGAGGAACTCATAGCGGGCAAGGTTTGGAGGCTGCTCTCTCTATTAAATCTGTCTTGCGATGAAACGAGAGACAGGAACACTTCAGCAGACAGCGATGTGAGCTCGAGAGAGGAGGAATGTATCGAGGTTTTTCAAGATAGAACGCCGGAGAAGGCCGAGAAGATGTCTTGGGCGTCGAGCCATTATCACATCGATTACAAATGGCAGCGTCATCAAAAAGCCATTAACACATCGGTTACAAATGGCGGCGCCAATTATGAACCAGCCATCAACCACGTCCGTTACTAGTAACGGTCAGCAGAGTTACTGGTCATAAAACGCTCAAATTAATTACTCTTAACAGCAAAAACTTCGCCAAACATCACGTCCGTCTGTCTGTCCTGTCTGTCTGTCTTCGACTGGCTTTGGCACGGCTGCGCGCTGCGCCCAGCGCCAGCGCCTCTCCTCGCCTCGGCAAAGGCACGGCACGGCTTGGCTCGGCAGCAGCAGTGTGGCACAGCCAATCCCCTTTTCTAACCTCACAACATATGGACGCATGACCTGGCTATTTAAGTCGGGTCAATCACCTCTCAATTACCCATATGGGATTAATGTCCTCATAACTCCTAGTATTACACATGGGCCTTGGGATTTATTGATTTAATTATAAATGGACCCTAGCCCAATTATTCTAACAATCCCCACCAAATTCCAAGGCATATGTGAAATACTCTCAGTTCCACTACTGTTTGATATACCAGTGTTTCGACGGAGACTGTTAAGTTGAACATCCACCTAGGACAAAGGCTACACTCATCCACAACTGAACAATGGACTATGCCTTGAATTGACAGTTTTGTGCGAATAAGTTTCACCAAAGTCCTTTACTGGTACTAGGCTGCCATAAGCATCCCCTCGGTTTGGAGCGTATAAGTCATACTCCTTAGCCTTTCATGAGCTTCTAGAGATCACCCAGTCTCATAGACTGTGACTAGCAGTCGGGCTCATATAGGTGTATTCCTCATAAGATGTTCTGTAGGACAACATCTCTGCTTTGTAAGCCACTCGGAACACATTAAGGTATAACCAACCTGCCATACAGAATAGGAGAGTAATGCATCTTCAATAGAGTGGGATTTGTACAAGAATACTCTCCTCCCAGCCAGCCAATAGCTTGTTTCACCACCCTACTTCACGGGATCTCCGATCACATAGGATGAGTTACTACTAAGGCGTGACTCATGTGGGTCTCAAGCCCATCTCCCTCGATGCTTCATCTATCACATTCCGTGATAGTCCCTTGTAAAGGATCGCGCGAGTTTTTAGCCGTCTCGGACATAGTCCAATGCTATCACTCCGGAGTTTTCATTTTCTGACGAGACTTCAACCGCCTCTTGGCGTGTCTTGATGACTTCATGTTATCCTTAGAACTATTGACCTTGACAATTCAGGTTTGATTGTCACAGTTCAAAAGAATAGCAGGTACCGTTTCTCAACCACCGGCAAGTCCATCACAAGCTCACACAGCCAGTCGGCTTCAACAGTGGCGGTGTCTAATGCTGTGAGTTATGCTTCCATTATTGACCTCGTTAAGATGGTCTGCTTGCAAGACTTCCATGAAACAGCGCCACCTCCCAAAGTGAACACATATCCACTTGTGGCTTTTATCTCATCACTATCAGATATCCAGTTAGAATCACTGTAACCCTCCAGTACCCTTGGATACCCGGTGTAGTGAATTCCATAGCTTGTTGTCCCTTTTAGGTAGCGCAATACTCTTTCTAGAGCACGCCAGTGATCACCTCCCGGATTTGAAACAAACCGGCTGAGTTTGCTCACAGCAAACGAGATATCTGGCCTCGTAGCACTAGCTAGATACATCAGCGAGCCAATGATCTGGGAATATCTCAATTGATCCATTGCTATACTCTGATTTTTCCGTAATAGCACACTAGGATCATACGGCGTTGGAGCAGGCTTGCAGTCACTAAAACCAAAGCGACTCAAGACCTTTTCCACATAATGGGATTGCACAAGTGTGACCCCACCATCATCTTCTCTTAACAACTTAATGTTTAAGATGACGTCCGCTTCTCCCAAATCCTTCATTTCAAAGCTTTCAGACAAAAAGTCCTTGACCTCCTTAATTAAATTAAGGTTCGTCCCAAATATCAGTATGTCATCGACATACAAACACAAGATCACTCCCTCTCCCCCACCATAGCGGTAATACACGCATCTGTCAGCTTCATTCACAATAAAGCCGGCAGATGTCAAAGTTCTGTCGAACTTCTCATGCCCTGTTTAGGTGCTCGCTTAAGGCTGTATAAGGACTTCAACAATTTACACACCTTCCCTTCATGACCCTTTACTACAAATCCATCTGGCTGTTCCATGTAAATTTCCTCCTCCAACTCTCCATTAAGGAAAGCCGTCTTAACGTCCATTTGATGGACAATCAGACCGTGAGAGGTAGCCAGTGATAGTAGTACTCGAATAGTAGTCAGTCTGGCAACTGGTGAATAAGTATCGAAGAAGTCTTCGCCTTCTTTGGTATAACCCTTTGCAACAAGCCTCGCTTTGTACTTATCAATCGTACCATCAGGCTTAAGCTTCTTTTTAAACACCCACTTACATCCTCCAGGTATACACCCGTAAGGACGATCCACGATCTCCCAAGTTCCATTAGTCATGATAGAATCCATCTCACTCAACCGCTTCCTTCCAATAGTCGGCTCTGAGATGAATAAGCCTCAAAGAATGGTTTTGGAGTGTCATCCACTAGATATACAATAAAGTCATCACCAAAAGACTTTGCAGTCCTTTGTCTCTTACTCTTGCGAGTTACTTCATTGCCTTCATCTATAGGATTTTCCACAAGTGAGGGTTCATTGTGCATTACAGGAATAGTAGGCTCAGGAGAAATGATAGATTCTTTGCTAGAAATGCTAGGTGTTTCTTTCATTGGAAATACATCCTCAAAAAATGTGACGTCTCTGGATTCCATTATGGTGCCTTCATGCATATCAGGAATACCAGATTTTACTATTAAAAATCTATACCCAACGCTGTGAAAAGCATAACCAAGAAAAACACAATCCACGGTCTGTGGTCCAAGCTTACGCTTCTTTGGGATTGGCACACTGACCTTAGCCAGACAACCCCAAGTTCGTAAGTAGGAGAGATTCAATCTTTTCTTTTCCCATTCCTCAAACGGGGTTATCTCTTTATTCTTTGTAGGAACTCTGTTTAGGACATGACATGCCGTCAATATAGCCTCACCCCACCATTCCTTAGAAAGTCCCGATGTATCTAACATGGCGTTAACCATCTCAGTTAGAGTGCGGTTCTTCCTCTCCGCAACCCCGTTTGATTGCGGTGAATAGGGAGGCGTCCTCTCATGAATTATGCCATGTTCCTCGCAGAATAAATTGAACTCATTTGAAAAATATTCTCCACCACGATCGGACCTAACCCGCTTAATCTTTTTCTCAAGTTGATTTTCTGCTTCAGCTTTATAGATTTTAAAATAGTGAAACGCCTCATCTTTTGACTTCAATAAATACACGTAGCAAAATCTAGTAGAATCATCTATCAACGTCATGAAATATTTCTTTCCGCCTTTTGTCAACACACCATTCATTTCGCACAAATCCGAGTGAATTAGTTCTAACGGTGCCAAGCTTCTCGCCTCTGCTGCCTTGTGAGGCTTGCGAGTTTGCTTAGATTGCACACACGTTTGGCACTTAGAACTTTTGATAGACGTTAACTTTGGAATTAAACTCATACTGGCTAAGCGCTTCATGCAACCAAGATTAATATGACAAAGCCGGGAATGCCAAACATTGGCCTCATCATCACACACATGGTTAACAACGTTATTACACAAATCCGACAAAGATAAGCGGAACAAGCCTCCGCTCTCATAGCCTTTTCCAACAAATGTTCCAAACTTAGAGACAACACATTTATTGGATTCAAACACCAGTTTATAGCCCTCTTTACACAGGAGAGAGCCGCTGACCAAGTTCTTCTTGATAGATGGGACATGCTGCACGTTCCTCGGTACGTGACGATCTTTCCAAGTAAACTTCAGATCGACCGTGCCAACACCACGAACATAAGCATGTGATCCGTTCCCCATCACGATGGAGGAAGTCCTTGCGACCTGATAAGAAGAAAACAAGGAAATATCAGCACACACATGAATATTTGCCCCGGTGTCAATCCACCAATCAGGTAAATGACATACTGAAAGAACTGAGGGTAAATTACCATACCCAGACGTTCCAACATCAGTATTGGCAACAACAACATTTGCTGATTTTTTCTGCTTATCCTTGCGTTCTGGACAGTCCTTGGCCCAATGGTCAGAACTTCCGCACACAAAGCAGCCTCCTTTCTTGTTGTTCTTCTTCTTCTTAAAACTGGTAGTCTGAATGGCATTGTTTTTGTTCTCAGGCTTGTTTTTGCCTTTCTTTTGGGATTGGAAATTCTTTCTCTGCACCACATTGGCACTAGAATTTCCCTCATGTCCCTTCACACGCGTGTCTTTTGCTCTCGCCTTCTCCTCAACATCAAGAGAACCAATCAGATCAGCAACGCTGAATTCTTGTCTCTTGTGCTTTAGAGAAGTAGCAAAATCCTTCCAAGAATGCGGCAACTTAGCAATTATACATCCTGCCACAAACTTGTCAGGTAACACACATGGGAAATTTTCGAGTTCTTTTGCAAGCGACTGAATCTCATGAGCCTGTTCTACTACAGAACGGTTATCAACCATTCTGTAGTCATGGAACTGCCCATGACGTCTGATTCCTTTGCTGCATCGAGACCCCAAACTTGGCCTCAAGCGCATCCCACATTTCCTTGCCGGTGAACAAGTGCATATATGCATCCACAATGTTTTCACCAAGAACGCTAATGATTGCACCACGAAACAAGTTATCCGCAGCCTCAAACGCTTGCTCCTTTTCGGGAGTGAGTTGCGTTTCTCCAGGCTTAGGCTTTCCGCTTGCAACATAATACACGTTCATGGCTGTCAACCACAGGATCATTTTTGCACGCCATCTTTTATAATTTGCGCCCTCAAACACAGTGGGTTTTAGCGCAGCAGCAAAGCCAGTAGCCGAAAAAGACCTACGTTCAGGTTTTTGGATTGTTGGAATTAGTAAGTTTTTCCGGCATTTTTTAATCCATAAAGTTGTATACTAAACCATGACATATGTGATCAAGATGAACAATAATATAGTGTTAATTGTTTTGCTAGACATATCAAAGTTTGAACAAACTATCATGTCTAGCTCACAGATTTGTAGAAAATAGAACATGCAAAAGAAGAGTTTAAGAAAGTACCCAGTAGCGGGACCATTACCGGAGGCAATGGTGGCGCTGTTCTGCGGACCAGTCGACATTCTGATCGCAGCTATTCGATGTAGTCGATCTTAGTTGATGCAGCGTAGAGGTTCGCAGTGGCGGTCCCGAACGGACTTCTGGAAGTAGAGAATGTAGTCGATCGAATCGGAGCAGTCGCGCAGTGCGCTCCCCAAAAACCTGATTGCCGGCTTTTCCCGAGCAGGAACTCATAGCGGGCAAGGTTTCGGAGGCCTGCTCTCTCTATTAAATGCTGTGCGCGATGAAGCGAGCGGGAACACTCAAAAGCAACAGCGATAGCAGAGCTCGAGAGGAGGAATGTATCGAGGTTTTCAAGATAGAACGCCAGAGAAGGCCAGAGAAGATGTCTTTGGGCGTCGAGCCATTATCACATCGATTACAAATGGCGCGTCATCAAAAGAGCCATTAACACATCGATTACAAATGGCGGCGCCAATTATGAACCAGCCATCAACCACGTCCGTTACTAATCATAAAACGCTCAAATTAATTACTCTTAACAGCAAAACTCGCCCAGACATCACGTCCGTCCTGTCTGTCACGGCTCGCTCGGCTTTGGCTTTGGCACTCGCCTCGCCAGCGCCAGCGCCAGCGCCTCGCCTACGCCTTCGCCTCGGCGGCGGCTTGCGCACGCAAGACGGCTGCGGCTTTCGGCTCAGCGCAGCGTGTGGCACAGCCAATCCCCTTTTCCAACCTCACAACATATGGACGCATGACCTGGCTATTTAAGTCGGGTCAATCACCTCTCAATTACCCATATGGGATTAATGTCCTCATAACTCCTAGTATTACACATGAGCCTTGGGATTTATTGATTTAATTATAAATGGACCCTAGCCCAATTATTCTAACAGATTTCTACAATATTATAATGTAACTTTTGGAATGCAGGAATTTCATAAGAACTCTATAGTAAACATTCATCAAGGGAGGATGTTTCCTTTCCTCCAACATTCCTATCTTCCAAATGGATCTTTAAGACAAGTGTGCGTATTTCACTTCACAAGGGGCATAACCACTGTTAGTTATTTTGAACACATCAACAGTTTATCACCGGTATCAAGGATATAGTATTTATATTTCCCTTACAACAGAGAATGCAAATTGCAAGTAATGTGGAATGATCGATGATATCACAATGACCTTATTTTACCAATCTATGTGTTTACTTACCAATCGCACATCCTCCTCTTACATCCATGGCGGTAGCTTTGCGATCCTAACATCATCCATTTTTTCATGTTCACAACATATTCGAACTGTGCAGCAAATTCTCTTTGCGAGCAATTGGCCTAGGTGTTGGGGGCAATCCATTTTCGATCAAGCTTACAAAACCACCAGGCGAGCATTGCGCAGAATCCAGCATCAACAATTAATATACACAGACAATATGTTCATTCATCCAAAAATTTGATTAGAACAAAATGCAAACTTACAGCTCGGAGATGCGAGATGTAGCCATTGCATCCATGGCCGAGGTATTGATAGGTGGAGGTGTGGTCCACCATCCTAGCGAACTTCACCATTTGACGACGAGGCTACGCACCAAGGAGCATTGCGTATCCCATGGGCGCCGGCGATGGAGCTACCTCCCGCTTGGATCGGGAATTCATGGCGATGATCCAACTGGAGATTAGGGTTCTGGAGA
The DNA here is from genome assembly GCA_036346375.1 of Guadua angustifolia. NCBI lineage: Eukaryota > Viridiplantae > Streptophyta > Magnoliopsida > Poales > Poaceae > Guadua > Guadua angustifolia. The sequence goes on along the minus strand of JAYEVE010000121.1, from coordinate 49,716 downwards.
GGGAGAGGTGCAGTCCGCAGATGGGGGAAGATGAGGGTGAGGTGCCATGATGGGGAAGGGAGGTGGCGGTGGCATTGTGAATGGAGGGAGAAGGCGCCGTGGGTGGCGATGGGGAACCGGAAAGGGGAGGTGAGGCGCCGGTGCTGGCGGCAGGGAAGGGAGGTGGCGCCGGTGGCTGTGGTGGGGAAAGCGGTGGCGCGGTGGGTGGCGATGGGGAACCGGGAAGGCGAGGATGCAGGTCGATCTGGGAGATGGTGCGTCGGATTTTGGGGAAGGAGGAAGATGGCGCATGGAAGGAAGGGAAAATCCTTTTTTTAGGTGCGCGAGAGACGGAGCGGGATGGATTCCCGAGAAAAATTGGGAGGAGAACCTGGATCCGTTAGCATCGGGAGTAGTCAATAGGCAGCGTCAAGGGGCGATAGTCATCTCGTTTTCTGAGCGAGCCCGACGCTTGATCAAGCGCTAGCGCCAGTCTCTCTCCTATTTCTCTTTCCTCCACGTAGAAAAATTGCTGATGTTGGCATGCTTATAGCCTGCTGACATGGCCCCATTGGAGATGCTCTTAGTCTCCAATTCCAGCCGGATGTTTTGGCGTCCGTCTTGTGACCCGTGAGACAGAGAGCCAACCAAATTTGGACAAGGGTGTTATCGCAGATGCACGTCAATTCGGCGGTCAACATTGCAGACAAATACATCTCAGATCAGATCCGGAGACTATTCGGCCCTAGGCTAGGGTTTCCAACCCTAGCCCCCTCAGCCGCCGCCGCCTCCTGGCCGGATCATCGCCGCCCGGGTCTACGCCTTCAGGCCACGCCGCCGTGGATCGGAGCCGTGTTGCCAGTCCAAATCCCTACGGTAGACAGATGGAAAGAGTTGGAATGATCCAGGCGTTTGGCGTGGCTAGGGTTTCCAACCCTAGTCCCCTCAACCGCCGCCGCCTCCTGGCCGGATCGTCGCCGCCCGGGTCTACGCCTTCAGGCCACGCCGCCGTGGATCGAAGCCGTGCCTCCTCGCCGGTTGGGCTGGCCTCCACGCCGAGAGGCCGCGCCTTCGGCCGAGTGACCACACCGGAAGGATGCGATGCTTGCGCGTCGTGTGGCCACGCTGCCGGCCGAGTGGATGTGCCAGGAGGAAGCTGTGCCATCGCCGTGCCCTTGGGCTGCGTCACCATCGAGCGGAGAGAGGGCACGGCATCGGGGCGCCAGGCCGCCACGCTGTGAGGCCGCGCCGTTGCTGAGATGAGGGACTGGTCTCTAGGTGACTACTCTTCGCTTCAGCGTCTTCATCTCTTACTAGTGTTGTTCATACATTTCTTTTGACCTATGTCATCTTAGCATCGATTCGCGGATTCGCTTTCTTAGGCGACACAACTCATTTTTTAGATGCACTCTATGGACTTGATGATCGTGTGCCTATTGGCTAGCTCGCGAATCTGTCATCGTAGAGTCGAACATCTAAAAATTGTTTGTCTGGCCTTGAGAAGGTGGCCGTTGCGATTGGCTAAGATTAAGTGGTATGGCGGCACTAGTTCGGAATGAGGGTGGTTGCATCACTGGGATCTCCGGTACTTCGACTTCAGGGAGAAATCTCTAGGTCTGACCTTTGTTGGTTGGGCCTGGCAATGGCCTTGTTGAAGGCATTGTTTTGTAGTCTGAGGATTTACTCTCCGAGGTGAAAACCTTTGGTCTGGCCTTCCTGGTTGGATCATGGCAATGGCGGTGCGTAGCGTATCAAGTCCTTCTTGGAGGCGTTGTCATTGGAGAGCTTTTATCGCGGTCCAAGTGTTGCTATGATAGTGGATAGCCTTGAAGACAATATTGCGTGATGTAGTTTGCGAGACGGTTCCTTTGTCTTTTCTTGTGTGTGTGTGTTTGGTGTGTACACCCTAGGCAGTAGAGGTGGAGTCTTCTTAGTATAATTGTATCACCTTGATGTAATTTACTAAGATTAATAAAAGCTTCCTTTATCGAAAAAGATACATCTCAGATTGGTGGTCCCTTATCCCTCGGAAAGTGCTCAATCCCTCGCGTAGAAGGGGCGGTATAATAATTTATACTTTGTGGAATATATGGAAGGAGAGAAAAACGTGAATTTTTAACATTTTGTACCGGCCTACCCATGAGGTTATCGCTTCCATTGCTCAGGATATCGTTTCTTTGCAGGTTGGCACTTCGGTTCGACCATTTCGTAACGTCACAGGGGCGGCCCTGACGGACGATCAAATTAACCTAGAAGCGGCTCGTCTCGTTTAGGTTTTCAAGCAGCGCTGCTATGTGTTTCCGCCAAAGAGGAGGGGCTCTTAGGTTTTGGTCGGTTTCTGTAGGATCGAGGCGCACCAAGAGGGGGGTGAATTGGTGCAAACTAACACCTAAAAGTATTTTTTATGTTTTTATTAATTCTGGAAATTAATAAAATAATGACTAAACTTAAAGAATTAATCTAGAAAAGTAAAACTAAAACCATGGAAGAAGGCTAGATTAAATAAGCAGCGCAGACAGTAGAATACTTCTCGATAACTATCCAGATCTAGTGTGTGTGTATTAGTGACTAGAATTGATTAGGTTTGGTGATGCATGGCAATGTGATTAATATATAAAGAAATAAACCAACTAGAAGTTACTGTCTGTAGAAGCATCAATTCAGACCATGTATATATCAAAGATCACAGAGAAGTTGCAAGCTACTAATCAAGACAGCGCTCCCTCTTCTCTCTATTTCCTCTGTGCACAGCACGGCACATTACCTTGCGTGATTGTAATTTGCAGCGTCATTTACTGTAGCATCACGAATGACTGTAGCGCCAAAGTCCCGGACGTCTTCTTTGTTCAGGGGAGAGATTTTTGATAGGAGAGCTTGTGTCGAGGGGAGAAATAATATGCTTAAATTGAGATTATTAAGGGGAGCTATTTTGATTGTATTGTGTTGTCAAATCACTCATCAAGGGGAGATTGTTGATTTATAATTTTGTGCTGAGTGATTTGCCAAGTAATAATAATTGTGATAGAGTAATACAGTTATGTTGACGGCACATTACCTTGTGTGATTGTAATTTGCAGCGTCATTTACTGTAGCATCACGAATGACTGTAGCGCCAAAGTCCCGGACGTCTTCTTCTGCGCCGCCGTTTCTTCTCTCACGCCCACGCGCGCCGCCGGAGCCCTTGCTCTTCTTTTCTGTTTGTGCGGCGCTCAAACCAGGAGTACCTCCTCTCCTATTTATTCTCAGCAAACCCTAATTTCTTATCTCTAATCACCTGACCCAATTACATAAGGCCCAATACATGCACACAGCCCAAAACTCACACATATGCATATGTACGGCCCACCTGCCGCACTCACATGACTTGTTCGCCTGCACGGCCCGCTGGCCATCACACTGCATCGTCCATCTGCGTAGACCTCTACGCGTCTCATCTCGCTGCACCTGCATGGTTTCGTTATGCTGTATTGTCATAGTTTTCAAAGCGGCATCTCTCTCCACCCACAATGTTGTCAGTGGTGTAACCACTCGATCTCTAGGTTGTACCAATTCGTCGAGTCCCTTCGGATGTATTATCGTTTCCTCAGCTTCAATGCAATGGCAGAGCTCTTGCCGGTTTTTTCAAAAAGAAAAGAAAAGAAAAAGAAACAGAGACAGTGGAAAACATATAATTCTTGGGCAAACAAGTCTCATACATGCACTTGAGATCGATCATCACAGAGAAAAGGCAGAGATACACAGCAGCTCATGAACCAAACAAGAAGCGTAAGTGGTTGGATATGTTGATACGATCACACCTGTGCACAAACACACACGGGGTAGCACAACGGTGACACCAAGGGTAACAAACCACACCACATGCTGACATGAATGCTCCAGCCATACTGGTTAATTAAGCACCAACCAAATGGTCTCCTGCCTTCACCGAGCTTCTCAGCAGTTGGAGCCGCAGCTACAGCCATGGGCAGTCTCGCCATGTGATCTTCTGGCAAGTACGTTTTTGCTTCTCCCACTGATTGCTGTTTTCTATTTCCATCGGTTCTGTCCTTGGGATCGATCTGCTGACTGCATCAACTCACCCAAACCTTCAAAGACGGAAGACACATGTACCTCTTTGAAGATAACAGGTGCTCCTTTAAACAGGGACCATACGCATCAAGGGAAGAGAGGACATGCAAGAATTATTAGAACCGGTTAAAATCACGCACGTTGTCGCCGGCGTACGTTTTGGTATTTTTAACAGAGAAAAATCTTAAAAATGAAAAGGAGACTACTGATTTTATTTAATGAAAACATATGTAGAAATCTTTTTTTAAAAAATGCTCTCGTTGAGACTCGATCTCAGGACCTCTTTGTTTATTCTGTGTGCGGTCTAACTAATCGAGCCACGATAGTTTTAGAGACTATACTTTTTTTTAACAGTTGCACAAATATTAAAGCATGAATGAAGAGTAGATAGTGATTATTTACCCTTCCCTTGCTTCAAGATTTGTGCAACTTGTATTGGTTTTTCGTGAAAATGGTTTTATTTAGGAATATTCCTCTTAAAGATTGTTTCAAAAAATGTAGAAATCTTTTTTTTGAAAAAATGCTCTTGTTGATACTCGATCTCAGGACCTCTTGATTATTATGCGTGCGGTCTAACTAATCAAGCCACAAAAGTTTTTATCGTTTGATTTCATTGGCCATCTATCTTTTTTTAAAAAAAAAGTGCCAAAACATTCATTTTAAAAAGTCTTAAGAAAATTATTTTTTAAAAAAAACTCTGTACCTTTACAAAACGTCACATTCAGTACCTAAATAATCTCTAAAAAAATTTGACACTGAACGTAGAAAGCGTTATCACAATAATGCATTAACAAAGATCATGTCAAATCCTTAGCCACCTACTAGTCCTATGTGTCGAAAACTAATGAGAATTTGAAGTAGACAAGCTCTATTTTTCTTGTGCGGGTAAGTATGACAAATTGGTGCATACAAAGGAGCAGATTCACAGGTGGGAGGGAAAAAGAAAAGGCTAAATTATGTGAAGAGATTAGTCAGGTGTTAAGCACAGCAAATCTGATACCTCATGACGGAATGCTTGGGGAATTTGCAAGCATCCTCTTGCCTGTACAGTACAGGGTCTTTGCGCGGAACATTATTACGCAGTCTTTGAAGCATCTCTACGTACGCGGGGCAGGGTATAAGATTTCAGCAAATTTTGGTGAATTTTTGGCGAAATCTCGGATTTGAGACAGGAGAAATTTGAATAATTGGGCGAATCGAAAATTTTGAAAAAATTGAAATTGCTAAGTAATTTCGGACAAACCGGCGAAATTTGGGATTTGAAACCGGATTTCAAACTTTTAGAGCCGGATTTGACTGGATTTAATCCAATAACTCTTAAGAAAGTCATCTTCCATGAAAATTTGTTCAAAAACAAAATTTTTGAGATATTTTAAAATTTAGGCAGAAACACTGTCAGATTTTTATATAATTATACATGCTTGCTAATGATCTACAAAATTTATTGTACCATCTTTAGTAGTATAGAATCATACAGAAAAGTTTTCAAAATAATTGAACTTCATTTGTTATCTTTAAAAATAAAAACAGAATAGACATAATTGACACAGTAACTTTGTTAGATTTTTATAAATTTTCTCGAGTGTGACCATGATCTAAAATTTTTATGAGAGATTAATAATTGCCTCAGTACCATTCTATAAAATTTTTAACAAATTTTAACTTTTTTCTTTGGTCAATAAAATCTATAAAACCATTGAACTTCATTTGTTATACTATATTTCAAAAACCAAAAGAGAAAGAACATAAATGCTACTGTGCCTTGTAAGAATTTTATAAATTCACTGGAGTGTGATCATGATACAAAATTTTTATAAGATCTTAAACACTTCCTTATCACCCTTCTGTAAAATTTTTAAAAATTTTAAACCTTTTTTTGTCACTTAAGCAAATCTATGTATTAATTATCAGGCTTTTATCAGGACGTAGCACTGTCAGAATTTTTGAAACTTCTTGAAGTATTATAAGCATATGAAACTTTTATAAAAACATTAGTGATATATCAGGACCATTCAAAAAAAGTTTCAAAATTTTCCAACGTGATTGGACCATTTTTTATTTTGTTCAAATTTGCCGGTAAGGCTTTTATCAGGAATTCAGGATAGTAGCACTGTCCAAATTTTTAAAAATTCTTGAATCTTGATCACTATTCAAAAATTTTATGAAAACATTAGTGATTCATCAGAATCATGCACAAAATTTCAAAATTTTCTAACGTCGTTTGTACCATTTTTCATCTGGTTCAAACTTGCCGGTCAACGTTTTATCTGGATAGTACCAATGTTTAAATTTTTAAAAATTCCACAAACCTGATAATCATCTGAAAATTTTATGAGAACATATATGATGTGTCAGAAACATTCAAAAAAAATTTAAAAATTTTTAGACATTGTTTGTATTATTTTTTGATCAGTTGAATTTCATCGTAATTTCGAGAATTTCAGCCAAAATTTTGGATTTTTATAAAAAAATGGATTTGAATTTTCCTTTTTGAATTTTGAACGAATTTCGTCTGAAATAACGAAATTTTCTGAAATAATGAAATTTCGCTGAAATTTTGGATTTCGGCCACAGGCAAAATTTTCTCCAAAACGAAATTCGAATCCTTGTGCGGGGTGGGGGCATTGCATTTTACATGCAGGTATACTCCAACTGAATGCGATAAGGAAGAAGCAGTTGCTTTCAATTCTCTGACACAAGTACTGAAACTTCATCTTTGCATCAAGCAAGACGAGCAAACCCCCAGGAGAGCAAGAAAGGGGGAAGGAAACCTCGAGTCGCAATAAGCTCTGGTAAAGTTTTGAAAAAAAGATAGAGGGCTTGTTTAAAGAATTAAGTTAAATTGAGATAAACATATTAAACAGTCCGTGTTATATTTTTATCAGGTCGAGGGTTACTAATAACTCTTTATTATTTTAAAAAATACTTGTGCAACGTTCGCTTGTCAAACTTTTGTAAATCTATAAACAAGTTACCTTCAATCAATTAAACAAATCGGCTATTATCTCTATTCAACTCATTACAATGTTACAATTGATAAAAAAATTATAAATCAGTAGAGAAGCTCACGTTGCCTATTTGCTATTTTGTTCAAGCCACTTAACCGAACAAGCACTCGCTGACTCACGCTGCGCTGCCTTCCCTGTTTGCTCGCCAATTTTTGGTTCTAAAAACATCAAATCTAGTCAATTTTGTAGCAATTTCGGTACAAAATTATGAAATTTCGGTAAAATTAACAGAAATTTCTCAAAACTACTATAGCAAACCATAATTTTCAATATATTCCATTCCGCTGAGATTTTGAATTTCGTCCTGGTTGAAATCTGAGAGATTCCACCAAGATTTTATGAAATTTCGCCGAAATTTTCAACCCTGTGTGATCTCACAGTTCCTGTGTCGCCGACGCTAAACGAACTGAAGAAATGTTGTGCCAGATTTCTGTGGCCCTGAGCATACATGCGCTAATTAAATAATTATTTGGACATGACAGTGGCGTATGAACACACATAATTGTAATCTAAACATCTCTAATATCATAGAAAGCAATCACCTTTCTACGTCACAGTAACACATGCGCTAAATAATTATATGGGTTTGCCGTCTCGTGGGAAATACAACTACTGTGACTAGAAGATGACTAGATGAGCGGCCATTCTCCAAACAAAATTTATCAGTTTCCGTGGCGCCAGCGATCGATTGCGGCATAAAGAATATAAATATTGTAAAAAATATCTGATAGGATAAACAGTAATTAGATGTTCCAGCGCTAGTGTTCTCCCCCGTGTTTATCGACAAGCAGCTAAAAAGCATGAACTAGACGAAAGTTGCTCGAAAATTCTAAGTAGAGTCTATATATAATAGCGTACTGTTGTCGAGGTTTCTTCCCTCTTCATTATTTGCCTTGTCCTTCCGGTCTCAGAGTCAGAGCACATCTTGTCCTTGTACACTTTTGGGTAGACTTGAGCTTGACCTGCTGGACAAAGGTGAAGAACACAGCAGCAACAGGAGGAAGTAGTTGGGACGGAGACGTCTCAATGATGGCACAAGAAAGGACGCTCGACTCAGAGCGGTGGATGGATCTTTATAGATGTTGGAGCAAGGGATATCGACGAAAATGATCTTTATAGATCTAGTAATACCCGTAAACATAACATTGTTTTTGTATCTGTCTTTAAAATGGAATGAGTTGTATTATTTTTACGGTCATGTATATTGTAATCATGTACTATGTTCTTGCGGAATTTTTCACTTTCGTTTCTGTATCCGCTCTGTTCCGTTCCGCATCCGTTCCTGTTACTATTCGTTTTCGTATTCGTCTTGGAGATTTCTGATTTCGTTTCCGTTACCGGTAAAAGAAGTGGAAATGAAAATGCAACAACCGTTTACCGACCGTCAGGGTTCACAAAACCGTTTCGAACGCATTTTTTCACTCCCGGCGGTACCGGTTTTCCCGAAAAACCGCATGAAAACCGCGAAAAACCGAACGGTTTGCAAATTCAAACCATTTTGAATCCTGGTCAAACTAGTCGCGAAAACCACGGTTATTGACAAACAACCAAGCAGTTTTTGAGGTAAACTGCGAAAACTGAAACCACTCGGTTTGGGCGAAAAACCGAGCAGTTTCGGTGAAAAATGAGGGAGAAAACCGCCAAAACCGGGAAAATAGGGAAAATCACCAAAAATAGGGAAAATACAAAAAAATATTGTAAAATTTGTAAAAATACTGGGAAGGCTAAATGTTAGTAAAAATGTACTTTTTGGATAGTTTTCACGACAATCATGTTGCAAACTTTTGGTGTGTTTGGTTGATGAGATGAGTTTGAATGGAATGGAATGATCCTGTACCATTTGGTTCTATTGTTTTTGGTGAATGAAATGATTTAGTGTTAGTAGGGAATATTCCTCAAATTTATATCTCATCATTCAGTATGGATTGATTCCATTCAAACAACAAAACACATAGATATGTGAGGTGCCGACAACCCATCTCCTGTTGATATGCACCGATCGTGCATTAACCGCACTCGACATTAACAAGGCAAAGATTATTAACATTACTAGACATGCAGCTCTCTACCGGGTATAGGTGACAGCAAGTTAAGATCATTAACAGTACCAGGCGAGGACCATAGCCGTGCACCTGTGCCTGACATTTGGGGGCCATGTACTCAATTTGAAATTAGGCTATACACAATAAAAGTTAATTATCGAAATAATTATTTGATGTTACAGCTGTAGTACAATTTTTTTTCTTATGGCAAAAAGATTATGTGATACATCGCGCTAAAAAAATCAAATTTCATATATGACATTTACTTCGAAAGCACCTTTCTTCTAGTATTGTTTGAAATAGGATCTTCAATTATCCTTGTTACAGACCACAAGTAGAAATTGAACGTCAATTTATAAAATATCTTTTTTTGCATGTGCAATAGTCATCAAAATTATCAATAAAATTTTATATGCAACAATTACATTACAGAAATAATTTAGCTATTTTAAAAACTTTAAACATCAACAGGGGCCATTTGATTCCACTCGAGTAGTATTTGACAAGACCGGAACCCGGTCAATGGATCTAGTGCAGCCTACCTCCGTGTAATTTCCCCCACATGTGACACGCATCATGCCTGATGATGCCAACACGACCTATGAATTGGTCAAGCAAATTAAGCTGTCACCTTCGTCTTATCCTTCGTACGCCCCCACGTCCCTTCCTAATTTCTTTCTCCGGTGGTGGTGGTGTGGTGTCTCTTCTCTTCTTTTTACCTTGGCTAGTTGCAAGATTAGTGAGTTCTACTCAATAACTTGGAGGAAGCAGAGTAGCACTACAGGGCATGTGATTTTGCTTAGAAATGAATTTTTACGGTAAAATCTTTTGAAAAGGAAATGAATAGAATAAAAAGAACATTTGTAATGCCTCCAAAAACATCTCCAAACATTTGTAATGCCTCCAAAACATCAACAGGCCACCTTTTTCTCTTTTTTTTTCTATTTTCAACATTTGTAATGCCTCCAAAACATCTCCAAACATCATTTTTGGGAAAAAAATTTGCACCATAAGTAACATAGGAATTAATACTAATTTACATTAAGATCAATGGGAACGATTATAATTTGCGTCACACATTTTATAGTGTCCATGTATACACAGAAAAAAAGGGTCCCGGATTATATATAGACATGTCATGCAGCCACGTACGGAGATATTATACATGCAGAAAACCAGCCATGCTAGTCTTCGCAAAGAAAAAAGAAAGAAAGAAAAGACCGATAGATCTAGTTATTAATTTAAGGAGTTAAACCTCGTTAAATATGCAAGCACGGTGCTCTGGTTTCACCTCTGAGAGCAGCTGAGCAAGAGCTAGCATCCTTAATTCTCTCCAACCCAACGTACCTAAGTGCCCAACCCCCCTCTTGAGGAGCTTCTCGCTTTGTCCTCTGGTTTCACCTGTTTCTTCTTAATTGTTTCTGATATATACGAGCTTGATCTCATGGTTAAAATTCTGTCTGTCCGGCTTTACAATTTTGGATGAACCTGTAGCTCTGCCTTACTTGTTGTTAGCAATTAACGCTAGCTAGCGTTTTCTTGTATTAAAGAAAAAAGAGGCTACTTGTGGTAAATTGATTAGTAGTATTGTTCTCCCCTTGTTGATATGCAATTCTACTTTTAGCATTACTAGAATCTGTAGTCGAAACTAATGATGATATTGGAGATGACGTTTGATATATATGCTAACTTTGTTACAGCAGAAGGCAGCAAACCAGTTGCAGCAATGGCGGCGGTCCTGGATGCTTTTGTATCGTACATCCAAAACATGTTGGCGGATATGGCGAAAGAAGAGGTGGGCATGCTCCTCAGAGTCTCTGGCGAGATCGACAAGATGGACACCAAGCTTGGGGATCTCAAGAAATTCCTCGCCGACGCTGAGAGGAGGCGCATCACCGACCAGAGCGTGCAGGGGTGGGTGAGGGAGCTCAACGGCGCCATGTACGATGCCACCGACATCCTCGATCTCTGCCAGCTCAAGGCCATGGAGCGTGGTCCATCCACGGTAGACATGGGGTGCTGCAACCCCTTGCTCTTCTGCCTGCGGAATCCCCTCTTCGCCCATGACATCGGCAGCCGCATCAAGGCTCTCAACCAGAGGCTAGATGGCATCAAGGAGCGGAGCGTGGCCTTCAGCTTCGTCAACCTCGGTTCCTACGAGGACCATAGCAGCAGGATGCGTTCCACTCGCCTTGCTGCCAGGCGCCACGAGACGACGGGGGAGCCTGTTCGGTCGGATGTTGTCGGGGAGAAGATCGAAGACGACACGAGAAAGCTGGTGGAGATGCTAACTGCAAAGGAGGGCAACAGCAACATCATGGTGGTCGCCATCGTGGGCGTCGGCGGGATCGGCAAGACCACCCTCGCCCGGGAGGTCTTCAACCACGACACCATTAAGGACAAGTTTGACAAGACGATATGGTTGAGCGTCAACCAAGACTTCGACAAGCCTGAGCTACTCAGGACGGCCATCACCTTGGCCGGGGGAGACCACCGTGGAGAGAAAGCAATGGAAGTGCTTAGGCAAACCCTTACTCTTGCCTTGACAGGAAGAAGGTCTTGCTGGTGATGGATGACATGTGGAATGAGAAAGCATGGGAGGGTGTGCTTGAGACGCCGTTGGGCAACGCTGCTGCTCCAGCAGCCGAGTCATCGTCACCACAAGAGATGAAAGAGTTGCTCGAGGATGAAAGCCGTCGTCCCTACCGCCGTGTCGGATTTAATTAGGCACGAAGATGCCTGGTTATTGCTCAAGAAGCAGGTCCGTTGGAATTAATTGATATTTCCTTCCTTCTTTTGTTTTAACTTTTTATGGTTTTTGAGATATTTTTTATTGCTAACAAATAATAATTACAAAAGTAGTACCAAAAATTCCGATTCTAGCTACGTTTAGTGTTAGCCTCCACGATGAACTGCTAGGGCGCTTGTTAAGAGGTGTCCCTATACATACACATGTTCCGTATGTAATCTTCTCGACACATGGTCACTGTCCTTTTGGATTGTCCAAAGAGTGTAAATACTCTCGATCCCTGATTATATAGAACAAAACTGATGTATACATGATAATACAAAGCTGATGTGACTTTATTATACTTGCTTGTTGGCTCTATTTGTTGAAGCTTAGATTTTTTGGTTTATAATTTAAAGCCAACTTTTAGATTTAAACAACTTAAAAGCAATTGGCTTTTATACATGATAGAGGTGGCTATATAATTTTACTCTAACTTCAGTGACAATAACGTAAGGCCAATTTTCAATAAGCCCCAAAAGCAAATCTCTGGTAGCTTTTGGTTTTTAGTTATATGCAGATTTATGGTTTAAAAAAAAGTCCAAGTAAAAAGGTTCCTAGTTGTTTAGGTTTTAGTTTTTTAACTTTTAAGTTGGCGAAAAACAAAACCAAACGGGGTATTTGATGTTGAGCATCGGTTGTGGGTCTCCCAAGGTGGACATCCTTTTTCTTCCATCCACATGGGGACAACTTGTTGGGACAGCGTCCTTCCTAGTTTACCAATTCCCCTTCCAACTGTCTTACTTTTGTGATTTTGTAATTATTATGTACTGTTAATAAAAATTTAGCTCTAAGATATGACTTTGACTGTTTTTTTTATGACTTTACATTAAGATGTACTAATATATTACTCCCTCTGGTCACAAATAGTTGTTGTTTTGGACATCAACATGATCTCCAAAACACGGTGTTGATTACTAATTTCTATCATAATATATATAAAACCCAATAAAATTATAATATTATGAAAGTACTTTTCGAGACAAATCTACACAAATAATTTTCATGTATCCAATTTAAATATTTAAACAGATATTGATAGTTAAAGTTTTGAAAGTTTGACTGCACCTATATCCAAAACAACAATTATTTGTGGTTGGACGGAGTATTGTAAAAGTATTTTTAACTAAACTCTATTAATATAATTTTTATATAGCCAATTAAGATAGTTTAAAACCGTTGGCGGTCAAGGCAAGGTTTGACTGCATCTATATCCAAAACAACAATTATTTGTGGTTGGACGGAGTATTGTAAAAGTATTTTTAACTAAACTCTATTAATATAATTTTTATATAGCCAATTAAGATAGTTTAAAACCATTGGCTGTCAAGGCAAGGATTCTAACACTTAGGGGGTGTTTGGTACAACTCTAGTTTTATCAAAATCCGTAGAGTTGGTAGAGTAGGGTATTCTAACTCTAGAAATTTATAGAGTTAGAGCGGTAGATACGTTAATAATGTTTAAGTGGGTCATCTTGTTTACATTTTAGACTAAAAATATAAACTTAATTCACTCTATTTTAGCCTACAAGCTTCAGATCTAGAGCTCTACCAAATAAGACCTTATTCCAGCACAGAGGGAGTATGCAGTAACATCTGAATCAAGCTAATAATCTTTTTTTTTATTAACAGCACCAGCTAGTTACTCCCAAAGTACCTCTGGACGCATGCTCATAGCTAGCTAGCTGTGCAATACAATCACTTGTTTAATTACATGCGGTATTATTAATTTTATTCACACTTCTACAATTCACTTGCACATTCTTTCCTCGACAAGCTGATTAGCAATTTTTCTCTAGAAAAAAAACTAATTAGCAAATAAAAAGAATCGGCGTACTAGCCGTTACCAACACGTCCCATATTAACTCTATCGGTTTAAACCGCTTGCAGGTAGTCTCAAGTGAGACTGATGAACATGAGATTGATGACACGCTAAAGTCCATTGGACTGAAAATCATAGAGAAATGTGGTGGTTTGCCACTTGCTGTCAAAGTAATGGGAGGACTCTTACGCCAGAGGGAGAAACGACCAAGTGATTGGAACACTGTTCTGAATGATGCTATATGGTCAGTATCTCAAATGCCCGAAGAGCTAAACAATGCAGTATACTTAAGCTACGAAGATTTGTCTCCCTGTCTGAAGCAGTGCTTTCTGCACTACTCCCTTCTCCCTAAAAATACACTGTTCATTGTTCATACAGTTATTAGCATGTGGATTAGTGAAGGATTTCTTTATGGAAACTCAGACGAATTAGAAGAATTAGGAAGGAAGTGCTATAAGGAGTTAATATTGAGGAACCTTATAGAGCCAGATACCAAGAACCCTGATCAATGGGTTTGCAACATGCACGATGTTGTTCGCTCATTTGCTCAGTCTGTTGCCAAAGACGAAGCACTCGTAAGTCAAAATGGCCCTTCGGTTGTCTCTAGTTCAAAAAAGATTCTTCGGTTGTCTCTAGAAAGGAAGGGGTTGGAGTCAGATGAGTTAGAGTGGAGTTCTTTACTTGCACAGACATCACTGAGAACACTAATATCAGTTGGCCATTTGAAGATTAAGCCTGGTGATTCCTTGATTACTTTATCAAGTCTACGGACTCTACATGTAGAATCTACAAACTTTGATGCATTGGTTGAATATTTGTATCAACTCAAGCACCTGAGGTATTTGGCACTAAGAGAAACTGATGTATCTAGATTACCAGAAAACATCGGCAAGATGAGATTCATGCGGCACATTAGCCTTTCTGGTTGTAAAAGTTTGGTGAAACTTCCTGATAGCATTGTGAGGCTAGGACAGCTGAGGTATCTAAATCTTAAGGACACAAGTATAAACAGCACACCTAGAGGTTTCGGAGGTCTAACAAATTTGAGGATACTCTATAGGTTTCCAGCCCACATGGATGGTGATTGGTGTAGTTTGGAAGAGTTGGGGCCTCTTTCCCAGCTCAGGAATCTCGGATTAAGGAATCTGGAGAATGTTTCTGCTGCCTCGTCTGCCGTAAAGGCCAAGCTTGGTGAAAAGGTGCATCTTATTGATTTAATCTTATCCTGCACCAGTAGGCTGGGAGATGATGGGTTGGTCGAAAAGGAAGAAGGCGTCGCTGAGGAAGAGCAACGGCAAATCGAGGTGGTGTTTGATGAGCTCTGCCCACCGCCCTGCTTAGATTATCTTGAGATCATTGGATATTTTGGTCGTCGTCTCCCAGGGTGGATGATGTCGACAACAGTGGCGCCCCTCAATAACTTAAGGATTCTAATGATGGATGACCTGGCTTGCTGCACCCAACTCCCTGATGGTTTGTGCCAGCTCCCCTATTTGCAGTTCTTACAAATCGAGAACGCACCAGCCATCAAGCGTGTTGGGCTTGAATTCCTACAGCTCTACCGTCAGCACAGTCATCATCCATCATCCCAGGCGGCCGTTATGTTTCCGAGACTGCATAAGATGTTCTTAAGAGGAATGGTGGAATGGGAGGAGTGGGAGTGGGAGCCTGAGCTAGGAAATGTGCAAGCCATGCCTGTCTTGGAGGTGC
Source organism: Guadua angustifolia (assembly GCA_036346375.1). Taxonomy (NCBI): domain Eukaryota; kingdom Viridiplantae; phylum Streptophyta; class Magnoliopsida; order Poales; family Poaceae; genus Guadua; species Guadua angustifolia. Next base: position 34,300 of record JAYEVE010000121.1, on the reverse strand, counting down.
TTATGCTCAAGCGCTGCAAGCTAAGGCGTGTTCCTCCTGGCCTTGCCTCCCATGCAAGGGCATTGAAAGAACTAACCATATACAGGGTCCAGCACCTCAACTCCCTGGAGAACTTTGCTTCTGTTGTTGAGCTTGATGTAAGATACAATCCTGACTTGGAGAGGCTCACTAATCTCCCCAAATTACAAAAGCTTGTCGTCATCTGTTGCCCAAAGATGAAGGTGCTGGAGGGTGTTCCTGCACTCCAGAGGCTCGAGCTGGAGGACAACGGCATGGAGACAATCCCAGAATTCATGCGAGATGTGAAGCCAAGGCATTTGCAGCTAGACTGCACCTTAGCGCTGCTGAGTTCCATAGCAGCGGAGCAATCTGGCCCAGAGTGGGACAAGTTGAGTCATATCCAGCATGTCAAGGCATATGCAAACGATGGAGTCAATAAAAGGAAATGGTACGTGTTGTATACAAGAGATCCCTACAGCTTGGAGACAAACATCAATCACTCCTTCGTATCTGCAGGTAAATTAAAACAAGTGCTAATTTGTTTTGTTACTCTGTTTTCTTTATTTTTTCTTTCCTCCTAAAAGAAATATTCCCAACTTAACTTTTTTTCTTTCCTCCTAAAAGAAATATTCCCAACTTAACATACGAGGAAGAACAGGATGCAAGTGGGAGGAGATTGTTTCCCACGTTTGCAGAAAATTAAGCGGCGACTTCACTTGTCACGTCTACTACCAAATCATGCAATATTCTCGCAGCATATCGCAGTTTCCTTCATTGCGATTCTTGGCATTGAAGTTGCATTGAGAGTCAGGTTCAATATTTCAGCTTGAAATGAAGGTGCTTCCACTCACGTCTCTCCCTTTTCTGTTGGAAATTGCTGGTTCATCAGTGGCATAATTAGGTCTCGCAATTTGATTTTGGCCACCTCTTTGATTACGTCTGAGAAGCCTTTTTTTGTCAAGAAAAGGTTCATCGAAATTATTTCGGACTATGTATTGTGAACATGATTAACAGCTGTTTGTGATTTGTATTGTAGCACGACGGTGCAATTTTACTGAGCTATACTAGCTGGATATGCTTGCCTCTTACTTTTGCTTCGGCTTTGATCTTTAATATGAACTATTTGGCTGGTTATCCTTGTCGAAAAACTAATCAAGTGTGACTTAACTTTGAATGTTTAATATTCGGTGCTACTCTGTTATTTTTCTCATGTATGAATGTGACGTGTCAATGTTAGATGCGTGTGCTAGCTATTGATCATGTATGTAAGAAGGCCAAATGCGAACTCCCACCGTGGGGCTCTAACCCAAGACCACCGACTGAGCTAAATTTACCAAATCTGACTTTGAGAAGCTAATAAATTTACCCAAGGTAAGTTTGTCTCCCCCCGTCTATACGAGCTTCTCATGGTTAAAATTCTCTCTGTCCGGCTTTGCAATTTTGCATGCACCTGTAGCTCTGCCTTTCTTGTTGTTAGCAATTAACTCTAGCTAGCGTTTTCTTCTATTAAAAAAGAGAGGCTAGTTGTGGTAAATTGATTAGTAGTTTTGTTCTTTCCTTGTTGATGTGTAATTCGATTTTTAGCCTTGGTAGAATCTGTAGTCGAAACTGAAACTAATGATGAAATTGGAGGTGATGTTTGATTTGCTAACTTTGTTACAGCGAAAGGCAGCAAACCAGTTGTAGTAATAACAAAATTTCGTCGAAATTTCGGATTTCGGCCACGGGCAAAATTTTCTCCAAATCGAAATTCGAATCCTTGCGCCGGGCGGGGGCATTGCATTTTACATGCACGTATACTCCAACTGAATGCCAAGGGATAAGGAAGAAGCAGTTGTTTTCAATTCTCTGGCGCAAGTACTGAAACTTCATTTTGCATCAAGCAAGACGAGCACCCCCCAGGAGAGTAACAAAGTGCGAAGGAAACCTCGAGTTGCAGTAAGCAGTGGTAAAGTTTTGAAAAAAAATAGAGGGCATGTTTAAAGAATTAGGTTAGATTGAGATAAATATATTAAACAATCCGTGTTATATTTTTATCGGGGCAAGGGTTACTAATAATTCTTTATTATTTAAAAAAATACTTGTACAACGTTCGCTTGTCAAACTTTTATAAATCTATAAACAAGTTATCTTCAATCAAGTAAACAAATCAGCTATTATCTCACGGTTATAATTGATAAAAAAATTATAAATCAGTAGAGAGGCTCACATTACCTATTTGCTATTTTGGTCAAGTCACTTAACTGATCAGGCACTCGCTGACTCACGCTGTGCTGCCTTCCCTGTCTGCTCGCCATCTTTTGGTTCTAAAAACATCAAATCCAGTTAATTTTGTAGCAATTTCGGTACAAAATTATGAAATTTTGGTAAAATTAACAGAAATTTCTCAAAATTAGTATAGCAAACCATAATTTTCAATATATTCCATTCCGCTGAGATTTTGAATTTCGTCCCGGTTGAAATTTGAGAGATTCCATCTAGATTTTCTGAAATTTCGCCGAAATTTTCAACCCTGGTGTGATCTCACAGTTCCTGTGTCGCCGACGCTAAACGAACTGAAGAAATGTTGTGCCAGATTTCTGTGGCCCTGAGCATACATGCGCTAAATAAATAATTATTTGGACATGACAGTGGCGTATGAACACACATACATAATTGTAATCTAAACATATCTAATATCATAGAAAGCAATCACCTTTGTACGTCACAGTAACAGGAATAAGCACATTATATGAGTTTGCCGTCACGTGGGAAATACTAGAAGATGACTAGATGAGCGGCCATTCTCCAAACAAAATTTATCAGTTTCCGTGACGCCAGCGATCGATTGCGCGCAAAGAAAATTACACGTCAATGGGAGAAAGGGAAAAAAAAAAGACCTTACGTAGGAGGGAGGAGGTCGTCCTTGTCTGATCGAGCTGCCTACCGGTCATTGTCACCTTACTTGACAATATTTAGCTAATGATTTGTGTCTGCACGTCCAAAATTTTCGGATGCATTGTAATATTTTTTTACGTATGTAACATTTTTTACACTATGTGAAATATTTTCCCGATAAGCAGTGAAATGCGCTACAATAAATAGATGTTATGCGTTCAAAAAATGTTTCACATGTTGGCAAAAAATATTATGGCGTAGAATATAAATATTACAAAAGATGTATGATAAAATGAGCGAAGTCGGACGTTCGAACGTGTAACATCCCGAAAAATGCAAATAAATAAAACTAAATTTTTTGAATTTGAATATTATTATTTCTGAGTTTTATTGGCAATGTTGATTTTATTTGAATTTCCTTTGGAGTTTTGCATTGCATGAAAAATCAAATAAAGAGAATTAATGGATGGAGAATGGTAAAAAGATAAAAAGGTAAAAGTAAAATCTTGAAAAATTTATATTAATATTTCTAACCCTCAGGTGAAACTTTCTACCAGGTAAATTCTATTTTTACTGCACGGTAAAAAATATCATTAATGATGGAAAAGACAAATTTGACTAGAAACAGTGTATCATCCGAATTAATTAAAACTATTAAGAATTTATCTGAAGCTTAGCAAATTACCAAAGCACCCTTCCTATATTACTTACCTCTGGTAAAAATATAAAGAATTTAACAGGTTGGAAATGTCTCCAAATGATTCGAAAACAGAAAGCTAGTAAAAGCTACAAATAGCAATGTCAGAATTTTTGTAATTTATGTAGTGAAGATAAAATTCTTAAACTTTTACAGGAGTCTTACCATATCAGATTATTTTGAAAAACAAATTTTGAAAAATAAATAAATTCATTAAGATACTTTAATAAATCGAAAACAGAATGGAAAATCCTGTGCAATGCACATTGTCAGAATTTTAGTAAATAATATAAAGATTAATTAAATCTAAGATTTTTTCTGGAGATCAGATACTTCCAGAAGAGAATACAAAAAAAGTATGAAAAATAGCTGGCAAGGATTGGCAGGAAAATCAAAGCGAATTCAGTGCACCCAGCCGGTCCATCTTTAAGTCGGTTCATTCATTCTCTCTGCCAGTGGACCCGAATTCCTTTCTAAGCCCACCTGCCAGCGTCCCACATCCTGTCTTCTTCCTCCAGGCGCCAGAGCTTCAGAGCAAAAGATCAAGCCGCAATTGTTGAATCTTCGCGTCATCCTCTGCCAGTTCATCGCCCAAGCAATTGAAGCATGCCACGACGAAGCCTACTCCCTGCGCCTACCTGAGCTGCCGCCCTGTGCCCGGAGAGATAGCCCGGCCAGCTCGCCCTCTTCTTTGTCGCGCATGGTGCAGCTTCCATCCGAGACCGAGCTCCTCTGGTCTCGATTCATCCACCCCCTCGGCTATAAATAGCACCCCGTGACCGCCTTTGCCTGCGCTTCCTTTCCTTTCTCCCTGTCCTTCGTTTCCCCTAGCTGAGACGCCCAAAATCTCCAATCCTACCGCCATTACTGCAAGCTCTGAAGCTCGGCCCAACTTCGATTTCAGCCGATCCCTTCAACCAATACTCAATTAACTTCGGCCATAGCATCACTAGTATATCAGGAATTAAACCCTCAACAATCCCTGGAACTCCATATGCAAAATCGTGCCGCCCTCTTCTGCTCGTCTTCTCCATGGCCGGCCACCGTGGGCGGAGGTCCTCAATGTTTCTCCGGTAGGGATAAACCCAAATACGGAATCCCCGTGTCACCCTGAAGCTAAATCCAGAACCCGTCCGAACTCCCTCGCCGTCGCCGGAAACTCACCGGAGCACCTTCGCCATTCAACCAAGCCAGTGCTCTGTTTCCTCTCTCTGCGCGGTGGGGCCAGTAAGTCAGAGCTTCAGTTGGAAGAAGAACAGGGCGAAAAGGCGCTTTCTCATTGGTAAAGCGTATTCTCATTTTTAGTTGATTTTCTTAACCGGATTAATAATAAAACTTGAATATCTATTGCAGTTTTGATTCAATCTCAGTGCAACAAAGTTTTATATTCATCTAAAATCAGAAAGAATATAAATATGTAAAAATATTAATTTTTGAGTTACAGAATAATTATTAACATTAAACTTTGATTATGGTACTAATATAGTTTTTAATGAGAATTTGTATATATCAAGTAATGAAATGATGAAATAAATATTTATAAGATGCTAATATCAGAATGTATTTAAATATACAAAAATACTTAATTTCTGAGTCACAAAACAAATAGTAAAATTAAATTTAGGAATAAACGTTATTATGGATGTTGTTGTATTCAAAGAAAAGTAATTCCAAAATCATTAAATAAATTTACATGTGTCCTGGAATCATTATAAACTCAAACATGTAAAAATTCTTAATTGTTGAATCAAGTTTAATATATTTGTTTGCAATCATTAATGTACCCTATTATGGCCATTAACAAAATAATAGCATAATGGCTCACAAAATGATAATGTAAATTGTATTAAGTTCCTAAAAACAGTGAGGACATATATATGTAAAAATATTTGGAATAAAGTTTAATTTGAACTCTTTTATCATAAAGAAATGTCAAATGTATCAATAATCAAATAGGAAACCTATTGCAGTTTAAGTCAAAACAATGCAAAATCAACTTTAAGATGTTTCTAGGGTTACCCCCTTTTAATACCGGAAAAATGAATCAAAGATCATGTATTGTGTAGCCGCAAACTTAAATTGAATATCGGCCGATTTAAGGTTTTCGATATAGTCATTTAGGCTATTTCAACAGCAGATAAAATAACTCATCTAAACACTAAAATTTGTGAAATCAGTTTAGTATCATTATACAAAGTTCGTACTACCATATTCTATAAAAAATCTTATTTCATTAAATTTTGCATATTAATCTTACTAGCTCAAAAACCTTAAGTGATAATCGTTCGTTTCATTTTCTTGCCGATTCCGAATAACGTCAACTTTACAATGCCACTTAAGCCTTTTCAACAATGAATATAATGTCCTGTCTAAATCATAAAACTTATGAAATTAGCTCAGTAGTGCTCTCCAAAGTATAATCTACCCAAATATGAAAAGATAATCTCATTTCATCGTGATTTACATATTAATCTTGTTAACTTAATAACCCTAAGTATTCACATTTCTAAAGACCATAATATGAATGAATAAACTTTAGGTATAAATGAGAAATCAATGATTAAGATATTTGTATCACCAGAACCTTCTCACATATTATGTAAATAACGCTAGTAACCTAAATCAACAGATTAGCTTTTTATAACTAAAATATTAATTAAATCTTGCTTTGACTCTGAATCCTAATTAAAGGTAAGAATTCACCTTAAGCCTGAAATGATCATATCTGTTTAATTTTAAACAATCTTTGCATCTTGAATTCTTAAAATAAGATTAATAAAGTCATAAAGAGCAATTACTATTTCTTGTGAAGAATCTTTATTTGTTCTTGCTATCTACTTTCTTTTTGCCCTTATTGAAGTTAGTATCTTGCTTTATTTCCGTTGATCGACGTGTAGACCCCGATGTCTCCGATTCCGTTGTCGCCTCCATCAACTGTAATCTCGTCTTCGTTGTAAACAGTGAATTAAGCAAGGCAAGCACCCCTTTGATCATGTTGATCCTAGTATTTAATTCATTGTTTTACTAAATCAATTTATGCATGCATTTACTTTATGTAAATTGCTATTTTGTGGATTGGTAGTTATACCTGTTGTCTCATGAATCTCCTTTGATGATTATGAACATATGAACCTTGATAACCATAGATTAAGGATAGGCATTACTTAATGTCATCATGGGTATATGCGATTACATATTATCCATGCTTAGCCATGCTTTAGAATCAATAAAGCAGATGATCAGATCAAGATTGTTTCCTGAAAATGATTGGAAATGTCACTGTTACTTGCTGGTATTTTGATTAAAAACCCAAAATAAAACTATGGATTTGATGCGGGTGATTATTGGCAATAGCCGGATGTGCGAAAGGAATTGCATGTAGTGTAGGGTGAAGTGTTGCCCGTGTCAGTTTAAGGACCGAGCAATGGGACGTTATTGATCCAAGATTTCCGTGCAACCACAAGAGTGAGAATGGGGTAGCCTTAGCCTATTAAGTTATTTAGATATGGCTTTGCTCTTTGGTAGGCGGGAGCTTGCACAGGCATTCCGGTTTGGTCTGCTTGGAAGGGTTTCCACCCATGCAACGGTGTACGCCTTGTCATGAACAGAAACGTGTGTGTGTGTGTGTGTTGGGTATACGTGAAAGGAACCACGTCGTGTGTGTGTTTCTGTTCCTCTGGCAGGGATTAACGTCCCGGGCTGGATCAAAGTCATGTCTAGGTAATGAACGGCTATGTATGGTCGAAAGATCATGACTTGTGGGTAAAGATGTACACCTCTGCAGAGTTTAAATCTAATCAATTAGCCGCGCCCGCGGTCATGGGCACTTGGTGAAGTCATTCCAATGTTAGATGTTTTATTATTTTCAAAAGGGTTGGTATCATTTGTTTTGCAACTGTGCTTTATGTCAAAGGGCCGACATTGATGGATTTTAGGATATGGAATGTTCGTCACTCACGTCATGGAGGACTGTGAGTGTTACTTGTGCTTTACTTATTTGTTATCAAACAATGTTGCTCTTATAAATTCCATTTGCAAATAACTTGATTTACAATTCAATTTCGCTTTATGAAAATTAACTGTAGAAGCCTTTCCTTTGAAATGGCCTGCATGTATTATAGGTTGTGCTAAAGTCTTGCACCCTTGCTTAATTTGTGGTTTTTAGGTGTAAAGTTAGCGAAGCTCCGAAGGTTTGATTTATCGCAGGATGCGGGATCTTCATTGAAGCGATCTTATCTAGGGATTTATGCCTCGTCAGTTGACTGTGGGTTTGGATGGGCACACTACAAGGCTTTACTTCTTTAGCTGCTATATTCTCTGAGTTGTAAAATTTCTTTGTATACTCGTTTCCGCTTAATTATTATAATGTATGATTGTGATTTCAATTGTGGTAAATGTGCGTACTAGCTACTGAGTCCAGGGACTAGTACTGCAAGTACATTAGATTTCTATTTTTGCATTCTGTGTAAAATTAGGGGTCGTTACAGAACGCTAGTCTCTCCCCATGTTTATCGACAAGCAGCTAAAAAGCAAGGACTAGACGAAAGTTGCTCGAAAATTGTAAGTAGAGTCTATAATAGCGTACTGTTGTCGAGGTTTCCTCCCTCTTCATTATAATAGCGTACACTTTTGGATAGACTTGAGCTTGACTTGCTGGACAAAGGTGAAGAACACAGCAGCAACGGGAGGAAGTAGTTGGGACGGAGACGTCTCAAGATGGCACAAGAAAGGACGCTCGACTCAGAGCGGTGGAGGAATCTTTATAGATGTTGGAGCAAGGGATATCGACGAAAATGATATAGAGAAAGATATAATGGTTTGATCTGAAGTAAAAATTGCGAGTCTTTAACTGATAAATTTGAGAAAAAACTTTCTAGTAATACCAGTGAACACAACATTGTTTTTGTATCTGTCTTTGAAATGGAATGAGTTGCATTATTTTTACGATCATGTATATTGTAATCATGTACTATGTTTTTGTGGAATTTTTTACTTTCGTTTCCTGTATCCGCTCTGTTCCGTTCCGCATCCGTTCCTGTCATTATTCGTTTTCGTATCCATCTTCGAGATTTCTGATTTCGTTTCCGTTACCAATAAAAGATGTGGAAACGAAAATGGAACAACCGTTTACCGACCCTCAGGGTTCACAAAACCGTTTCGAACACGTTTTTCACTCCTTGGCGGTACCGGTTTTCGTGAAAAATCGCACGAAAACCGCGAAAAATCGAACGGTTTGCAAATTCAAACCATTTTGAATCCTGGTCAAACTTGTGCGCGAAAACCACGGTTTTTGACCAAAAACCATGCGGTTTTTGACCAAAAACCATGCGATTTTTGAGGTAAACTGCTAAAACCGAAACCGCTCGGTTTGGGCAAAAAATTGAGCAGTTTCGGCGGAAAAACCGTGAAAAATGAGGGAGAAAACCGCCAAAAACGGGAAAATGGGGGAAAATCACCAAAAATAGGGGAAAATGCAAAGAAATATTGTAAAATTTGTAAAAATACTGGGAAGGCTAAATTTTAGTAAAAATGTAGTTTTTGGATAGTTTTCACGACAAACATGTTGCAAACTTATGGTGTGTTTGGTTGATGAGATGAGTTTGAATGGAATGGAATGGTCCTGTACCATTTGGTTCTATTGTTTTTGGTGAATGAAATGATTTAGTGTTAGTAGGGAATATTCCTCAAATTTATATCTCATCATTCAGTATGGGTTGATTCCATTTAAACAACCAAACACATAGATGACCTTTTTCTTGAACCATCTTATATATATCACTTGGTACAAAACAACTAAACCATTTAAAATCGGACTGTTTTGTTGTTTTATTCTCTTTTTAGAATTAGAATCAAGAACCAAAAGTAAAAACAATCAGACCGCTAAACCATACCTTCTCATCCTAAAACAACATGCCGTCCCACCTTGTCCCCCAACCAACTGATCGAACAAGCCCCAACGATGGACAGTTCGCTTTTCTGATCGAACTGATCGATATGAGTGCCTAAAACAGTGGGAGATGCGAGATGATACGAAATTACGAAGTGGCTGAGCATGTGAGGTGCCGACAACAGATCTCCTGTTGATATGCACCGATTGTGCATTAACAGCACTCGACATTAACACCTAAAGGCAAAGATTATTAACAGTACTAGACATGCAGCTCTCTACCAGGTATAGGTGGCAGCAAGTTAAGATCATTCACAGTACCAGGTGAGCACCATAGCCGTGCGCCTGTGCCTGACATTTGGGGGCCATGTACTCAATTTGAAATTAGGCTATACACAATAAAAATTAATTATCAAAATAATTATTTGATGTTACAGCTATGGTACAATTTTTTTTCTTACGGCAAAAAGATTATGTGATACATCGTGCTAAAAAAAATCAAATTTCATATATGACCTTTACTTCGAAAGCACCTTTCTTCTAGTATTGTTTGAAACAGGATCTTCAATTATCCTTGTTACAGACCGCAAGTAGAAATTGAACGTCAATTTATAAAATATCTTTTTTTGCATGTGCAATAGTCATCAAAATTATCAATAAAATTTTGTATGCAACAATTACATTACAGAAATAATTTAGCTATTTTAAAAACTTTAAACATCAACAGGGGCCATTCGATTCCACTCGAGTAGTATTTGACAAGACCGGAACCCGGTCAATGGATCTAGTGCAGCCTGCCTCCGTGTAATTTCCCCCACATGTGACACGCATCATGCCTAATGATGCCAACACAACCTATGAATTGGTCAAGCAAACTAAGCTGTCACCTTCGTCTTATCCTTCGTACGCCCCTACGTCCCTTCCTAATTTCTCTCTCTGGTGGTGGTGGTGGTGGTGTGGTCTCTTCTCTTCTTTTTACCTTGGCTAGTTGCAGGATTAGTGAGTTCTACTCAATAATTTTGAGGAAGCAGAGAGCAGCACTACAGGGCACGTGATTTTGTTTAGGAATGAATTTTTACGGTAAAATCTTTTGAAGGAAATGAATAGAATAAAAAGAACATTTGTAATGCCTCCAAAAACATCTCCAAACAATTTGTAATGCCTCCAAAACATCAACAGGCCACCTTTTTCTTTTTTTTCTATTTTCAACATTTGTAATGCCTCCAAAACATCTCCAAACATCATTTTTGGGAAAAAAATTTTGCACCATAAGTAACATAGGAATTAATACTAATTTTAGAAATTTTTTGAAAAAAAATTTCTCAAAATTTTTGAATTTGGATTCGAAATTGCGCGGTAAACCGCTCGGTTTGCATTACCGAACCGGCATGCCATGTGGGTGCGTGAGAAGCTCATGATGTGTCATGTGCTTGCTTACGTTAATAATCGATGTTGCTTTGCATGATCCACCGTCGACCGAACGGAATCAATGGTTAATCGGGCATCATTTAGAACGCATGAATTTTACTGAAGCTTCCAAGAAAATAGTACAATTATTTTCGATAAAGGAAACTTTTATTAATCTTAGTAAATTACATCAAGGTGATACAATTATACTAAGAAGACTCCCGGCCTCTACACAGCTAGGGTGTATACAGCCAAAAACACACACAAAAAGACAAAGGGACCGTCGCGGCAAACTAGATCACGCAACATTGTCTTCAAGGCTATCCACCATCATAGCAACACTTGGACCGCGATAAAAACTCTCCAATGACAACGCCTTCAAGAAGGACTCGATACGCACACGTACCGCCATTGCCATGATCCAACCAGTGAAGGCCAGACCAAAGGTTTTCACCTCGGAGAGTAAATCCTCAGACCACAAAACAATGCCTTCAACAAGACCATTGCCAGGCACAACCAACTAAGGTCAGACGTAGGGATTTCTCCACGAAGTCAATACTGAGATCCCAGTGTTGCAACCACCCGCATTCCGAGCTAGTGCCGCCATACCACTTAATCTTAGCCAATAGCAACGGCCATCTTCTCAAGGCCAGACAAATAATTTTTAGATGTTTGACTCTACGATGACAGATTCGCGAGCTAGCCAATAGGCACACGATCATCAAGTCCATAGAGTGCATCTAAAAAATGAGTTGTGTCGCCTAAGAAAAGCGAATCCGTGAATCGATGCTAAGATGACATAGGTCAAAAGAAATGTATGAACAACGCTAGAAAGAGATGAAGACGCTGAAGTGAAAAGTAATCACCGGTGACAACCCAAACTTGCCGACGAGTGACGAAACTACCCACAAGGGCAGGACACCACCAGGACAAAGCGGAAGCACCCAGACGACGCCCCCACGGAGGAAAGACGACGACGCTTCACGCCGCCGTCAGGGTGAGAAATAGTACAATTATATAGCTCCAACACCCATACGTAGAACATGCGGATTGAACATTTTCGCTACATGTGTTGGCCGGAGGGATCATTGAATAACGCATGTACACGTACGAATGGACATTTTTTAATTTACATTAAGATCAATGGGAACGACTATAACTTGCGTCACATTATTTTTAGCGTCACAAATTTTATAGTGTCCATGTACACACAGAAAAAAAAGGTGCCCCGAATTATATATAGACATGTGTCATGCTGCCACGGAGATATTATACATGCAGAAAACCCATGCTGGTCTTCGCAAAGAAAAAAGAAAGAAAGAAAAGACCGACAGATCTAGTTATTAATTTAAGGAGTCAAAACTCGTTAAATATGCAAGCACGGTCCTCTGGTTTCTCCTCTGAGTGCAGCTGAGCAAGAGCTAGCATACTTAATTCTTTCCAACCCAACGTAACGTACGTAAGTGCCCAACCCCCGTCTAGAGGAGCTTCGATCTCGCTTTGTCCTCTGGTTTCACCTGTTTCTTCTTAATTGTTTCTGATCTACACGAGCTTCTCATGCTTAAAATTCTCTCTGTCCGGCTTTACAATTTTGGATGCACCTGTAGCATTTCTAGAATATGTAGTCGAAACTAATGATGATATTGAGGATGACGTTTGATATGCTAACTTTGTTACAGTAGAAGGCAGCAAACCAGTTACAGCAATGGCGGCGGTCCTAGATGCTTTTGCATCGTACATCCAAAACATGCTGGCAGATATGGCGAAAGAAGAGGTGGGCATGCTCCTCGGAGTCTCCGGCGAGATCGACAAGATGGACACCAAGCTTGGGGATCTCAAGAAATTCCTCGCCGACGCTGAGAGGAGGCGCATCACCGACCAGAGTGTGCAGGGGTGGGTGAGGGAGCTCAACGGTGCCATGTACGACGCCACCGACATCCTCGATCTCTGCCAGCTCAAGGCCATGGAGCGTGGTCCATCCGCGGTAGACATAGGGTGCTGCAACCCCTTGCTCTTCTGCCTGCGGAATCCCCTCTTCGCCCATGACATCGGTAGCCGCATCAAGGCTCTCAACCAGAAGTTGGATGGCATCAAGGAGCGGAGTGCCGCCTTTAGCTTCATCAACCTCGGTTCCTACGAGGATCGTAGCAGCAGGATGCGTTCCTCTTGCCTTGCTGCTAGGCGCAACGAGACGACGGGGGAGCCTGTTCGGTCGGATGTTGTCGGGGAGAAGATCGAAGAGGACATGAGAAAGCTGGTGGAGATGCTAACAGCAAAGGAGGGCAACAGCAACATCATGGTGGTCGCCATCGTGGGCGTCGGCGGGATCGGCAAGACCACCCTCGCCCGGGAGGTCTTCAACCACGACACCATTAAGGACAAGTTCGACAAGACGATATGGTTGAGCGTCAACCAAGACTTTGACAAGGTTGAGCTGCTCAGGACGGCCATCACCTTGGGCGGGGGAGACCACCATGGAGAGAAAGCAATGGAAGTGCTTAGGCAAACCCTTACTACTGCCTTGACAGGGAAGAAGGTTTTGCTGGTGATGGATGACATGTGGAACGAGAAAGCATGGGAGGGTGTGCTTGAGACGCCCTTGGGCAACGCTGCTGCTCCAGGCAGCCGAGTCCTCGTCACCACAAGAGACGAAAGAGTTGCCCGAGGGATGAAAGCCGTGCATCCCTACCACCATGTCCACAAACTAGAGACCGAAGATGCCTGGTTATTGCTCAAGAAGCAGGTCCGTTGGAATTAATTGATACTTCCTTCCTTCTTCTTTTGTTTTAACTTTTTATGGTTTTTGAGATATTTTTTATTGCTAACAAATAATAATTACAAAAGTAGGACCAAAAATTCCGATTCTAGCTACGTTTAGTGTTAGCCTCCACGATGAACTGCTAGGGCGCCTGTTAAGAGGTGTCCCTATACATACACATGTTCCGTATGTAATCTTCTCGACACATGGTCACTGTCCTTTTGGATTGTCCAAAGAGTGTAAATACTCTCGATCCCTGATCATATAGAACTAAACTGATGTATACATGATAATAGAAAGCTGATGTGACTTTATTATACTTGCTTGTTGGCTCTATTTGTTGAGGTTTAGATTTTTTGGCTTATAATTTTAAGACAACTTTTAGATTTAAACAACTTAAAAGCAATTGGCTTTTATACATGATAGAGGTGGCTATATAATTTTACTCTAACCTCAGTGACATTATTGTAAGGCCAATTTTCAATAAGCCCCAAAAGCAAATCTCTGATGACTTTTGGCTTTTAGTTATATGTAGATTTATAGTTTTAAAAAAGTCCAAGTAAAAGGTTCCTAGTTGTTTAGGTTTTAACTTTTTAACTTTTAAGCAGGTGAAAAACCAAACCAAACAGGGTATTAGATGTTGAGCATTTGTTGTGGGTCTCCCAAGGTGGACATCCTTTTCTTCCATCCACATGGGGACAACGTGTTGGGACTGCGTCCTTACTAGTTTACCAATTCCCCTTCCAACTGTCTTACTTTTGTGATTTTGTAATTATTATGTACTGTTAATAAAAATTTAGCTTTGAGATATGACTTTGACTATTTTTTATGACTTTACATTAAGATGTACTAATATATTACTCCCTCTGGTCACAAATAGTTGTTGTTTTGGATATCAACATGATCTCCAAAACACAGTGTTGATTACTAATTTTTGTCATTATATAAAACCCAATAAAATTATAATATTATGAAAGTACTTTTCGAGACAAATCTACACATATAATTTTCATGTATCCAATTTAAATATTTAAACAGATATTGATAGTCAAAGTTTTAAAAGTTTGACTGCACCTATATCCAAAACAACAATTATTTGTGATTGGACGGAGTATTGTAAAAGTGTTTTTAACTAAACTCTATTAATATAATTTTTATATAGCCAATTAAGATAGTTTAAAACAATTATTTGTGTTTGGTATAGCTCTAGCTTTACCAAAATCCGTAGAGTTGGTGGAGCAGGGTATTCCTAACTCTAGAAATTTATGGAGTTAGAGCGGTGGGTACATTAAGAATGTTTAGGTGGGTCATATTGTTTACATTTTAGACTAAAAATATAAACTTAATTCACTCTATTTTAGCCTACACGCTTCAGATCTAGAGCTCTAGCTACCAAATAGGACCTTATTCTAGCACGGAGGGAGCATGCAGTAACATATGAATCAAGCTAATAATCTTTTTTTTATTAACAGCACCAGCTAGTTACTCCCAAAGTACCTCTGGACGCATGCTCATAGCTCCTCTAGCTAGCTGTGCAATACAATCACTTGTTTAATTACATGCGGTATTATTAATTTTATTCTGCTTTGTGTTTTATAGAACCATCCTGTTTGAGTGCATGCACACCTTAATGAGCACTAGCCCTAGCCGCCACACCTCCAGTCCTAGCCCTAGCCGCCGCCACACCTCCTCCCCACCCTTTCTCTGCCACGCCGCTGCCGGAGCGAGCTTGCGGGAGGCCCGTACAGCTTCCGAGGAAGGCGGCGGCGGGGCCAATCACGCCCCATGGACTCGAGTGCCTAGATCCGTGAGGGGACGACGGGAGGGTGCCATGGCGTCCAAGGAGAGGGGCCCGCGCTCAGCTCGTCACGGAGGTGACTGCGTCCGCCGATTGGAATCAAGGCTCGGGATCCGGTGCTGCCGGGTTGGCCCACCTTTGCATCGGCTTGAGGGTCGGCGTCTCGTCCTTCACAGTGGTGACGGCTGGGTGGCCCGGTGGCCGGTGGCAGTTGCTAGCCCCTCGGTGCCTTATGGTGGTTCTAGTTGGATCCCCTCACTTGTTGTTGCCAACATTGGTGCTGGTGGCTGGCTTCGGCAACTTGTGGATGATGGGCGATCTAGGTGACTACTCTTCGCTTCAGCGTCTTCATCTCTTACTAGCGTTGTTCATACATTTGTTTTGACATATGTCATCTTAGCATCGATTCGCGGATTCGCTTTTCTTAGGCAACACAACTCATTTTTTAGATGCACTCTATGGACTTGATGATCGTGTGCCTATTGGCTAGCTCGCAAATCTATCATCGTAGAGTCGAACATCTAAAAATTGTTTGTCTGGCCTTGAGAAGGTGGCCGTTGCTATTGGCTAAGATTAAGTGGTATGGTGGCACTAGCTTGGAATGAGGGTGGTTGCAACACTGGGATCTCCGGTACTTTGACTTCAGGGAGAAATCCCTAGGTCTGACCTTAGTTGGTTGTGCTGGCAGTGGTCTTGTTGAAGGCATTATTTTGTAGTCGAGGATTTACTCTCAAGGTGAAAACCTTTGGTGCGGCCTTCCTTGGTTGGATCATGGCAATGGCGGTCGTGTGCGTGTCGAGTCCTTCTTGGAGGCGTTGTCATTGGAGAGCTTTTATCACGGTCCAAGTGTTGCTATGATGGTGGATAGCCTTGAAGACAATATTACGTGATGTAGTTTGCCGCGATGGTTCCTTTGTCTTTTCTTGTGTGTGTGTGTTTGGCTGTGTACACCCTAGCTGTGTAGAGGCCGGGAGTCTTCTTAGTATAATTATATCACCTTGATGTAATTTACTAAGATTAATAAAAGCTTCCTTTATCGAAAAAAATGCACACCTTAATCTGTCACCTCCCAGCGTCCGTACTTACTCTATCACGGTGCCGGTATTAATTACGCTTCTAAATTTTACGGTGTTAAGTAGTGAAATCGTAAAAGGAGATCGACCGATCAATATGTCTGTATGTTCGCACTTACACATTATTCTTTTCTCTAGAAAAAAACTAATTAGCAAATAAAAAGAATCGGCGTACTAGCCATTACCAACACGTCCCGTATTAACTCTGTCGGTTTAAACCGCTTGCAGGTAGTCTCAAGTGAGACTGATGAACATGAGATTGATGACACGCTAAAGTCCATTGGACTGAAAATCATAGAGAAATGTGGTGGTTTGCCGCTTGCTGTCAAAGTAATGGGAGGACTCTTACGCAAGAGGGAGAAACTACCGAGTGATTGGAACAAGGTTCTGAATGATGCTATATGGTCAGTATCTCAAATGCCCGAAGAGCTAAACAATGCAGTATACTTAAGCTATGAAGATTTGTCTTCCTATATGAAGCAGTGCTTTCTGCACCACTCCCTTCTCCCTAAAAATACAGATTTCTCTGATGATACAATTGTTAGCATGTGGATTAGTGAAGGATTTCTTCATAGTAACTCAGACGAATTAGAAGAATTAGGAAGGGAGTGCTATAAGGAGTTAATATTGAGGAACCTTTTAGAGCCAGATACCAGGTACGTTGATCACAGGGTTTGCGAGATGCATGATGTTGTTCGCTCATTTGCTCAGTATGTTGCCAGAGACGAAGCACTCGTAGCTCAAAATGGTGAAACTAACATTATCGATAAACTTAGTTCACAAAAGATTCTTCGGTTGTCTCTGGAAAGGAAGTGGTTGGAGTCAGATGAGTTAGAGTGGAGTTTTTTATATGCACAGACATCACTGAGAACACTAATATCACTTGGCCATATGAAGATTAAGCCCGGTGATTCATTGATTCCTTTATCAACTCTACGGACTCTACATATAGGATCTGCAAACTTTTCTGTGTTGGTTGAATCTTTGTATCAACTCAAGCACTTGAGGTATTTGGGACTAGAAAGAACTGATGTATCTAGATTACCAGAAAACATCGGCAAGATGAGATTCATGCAGCACATTAGCCTTTATGGTTGTAAAAGTTTGGTGAAACTTCCTGATAGCATTGTGAGGCTAGGACAGCTGAGGTATCTAACCCTTAATGAAACAAGTATAAACAGCACACCTAGAGGTTTCGGAGGTCTAACAAATTTGAGGAAACTCTATGGGTTTCCAGCCCACATGGATGGTGATTGGTGTAGTTTGGAAGAGTTGGGGCCTCTTTCCCAGCTCATGCTTCTCGGATTAAGGAATCTGGAGAATGTATCTACTGCCTCGTCTGCTGCAAAGGCCAAGTTTGGTGAAAAGGTGCATCTTACTGATTTATTCTTACGCTGCACCAGTAGGCTAGGAGATGATGGGTTGGTCAAAAAGGAAGAAGGCGTTGCTGAGGAAGAGCAGCGGCAAATCGAGGTGGTGTTTGATGAGCTCTGCCCACCGCCCTGCTTAGATAATCTTGACATCTTTGGATATTTTGGTCGTCATCTCCCAGGGTGGATGATGTCCACAGCAGCAATGCCCCTCAGGAGCTTGAGGATTCTAACAATGGAGGACCTGGCCTGCTGCACCCAACTCCCTGATGGTTTGTGCCAGCTCCCCTATTTGCAGCTCTTACAGATCCGGCGCGGTCCAGCCATCAAGCGTATTGGGCCTGAATTCCTTCAGCTCTACCATCACCTTAGCCATCATCCATCATCCCAAGCTGATGTTGTGTTTCCGAGATTGCAACAGATGATCTTAGGAAAAATGGTGGAATGGGAGGAGTGGGAGTGGGAGCCTGAGCATGTAAATGTGCAAGCCATGCCTGTCTTGGAAATACTTAAGCTCATGGACTGCAAGCTAAGGCGTGTTCCTCTGGGCCTCACCTCCCATGCAAGGGCATTGAAAAAACTATATATATACAGGGTCCAGAACCTCAAGTCCCTAGAGAACTTTGCTTGTGTTGTTGAGCTTGATGTGCAAAAGAATCCTGATTTGGAGAGGATCACTAATCTCCCCAAATTGCAAAAGCTTGCCATTGTGAACTGCCCAAAGCTCAAGGTACTGGAGGATGTCCCTACACTCCAAAGGCTCCAACTGGAGGACTACGACATAGAAACGCTCCCAGAATACATGCGAGATGTAAAGCCAAGGCATCTGCTGCTGGACTGCAGCCTAGAGCTACTCACTTCCATAGCCGTGGGACGATCTGGCCCTGAGTGGGGTAAGTTCAGCAATATGGAGAATGTCAAGGCGTATGCAGACGATAGAGACAATCATAGGAAATGGTACGTGCAGAACACAAGAGATCCCTCCCCCAACTTGGAGACAAATATCATTGTCAGCTCTTCTCGATCTGCAGGTAAACTAATACTATTGCTTCGTCTTAATTTTGTTCGGTTACTCTTTTTAGTTTGACTTCTTTGTTTCGTCTTATTCCTTCATCACCAATTCAGTATGCTAGGGTCTGAATGTATTTCCTACTTTACCTCCTTTTTTTGAAAGAGATATTTGCAACTTTTTTTTTTGGCTTCGTTTGACTGTGTTGTTTCAGGGGATGAAGAGGAATAACAACAAAATGCAAATTAAGAAGATTGTTTCCCACGCTTGCACAAATTAAGCGGCGACTTCGTTCTTCTCTTTCTTCCTTCAGTTCAACCAGCCAAATCTACAACCAGATGAAGAGTCCCCCAAACCACCCAGTCGTGGCAAATAGAAAAAGTTCGGGACGGCGAGCCACTCAATCGCGGGGCAGTACGTGGAGTCCGCCACCGTTGCCGCTGCGGATCCTATGGGAGCTCTCATACTCGAGGAAAGGTAAGCGATCGAGGTGGGGAGGCGACCTAGGGAGGGGCGAGGGGAACTGAACTTATCCTCCAATATGCTTTGTTAACAGCAGGAATCTAATGCATGAAAAGCTACA
This sequence comes from Guadua angustifolia, assembly GCA_036346375.1. Classification (NCBI taxonomy): domain Eukaryota; kingdom Viridiplantae; phylum Streptophyta; class Magnoliopsida; order Poales; family Poaceae; genus Guadua; species Guadua angustifolia. The sequence continues at coordinate 14,841 of JAYEVE010000121.1, read as the reverse complement.
AAGCCTGGATAGGAGATGGCACATAGCAAGAAAACCAGGGATTTGCCTTGGAATATATATGTTTAACTTTAGACAGAGGTAAACACGATCATGTTGCCATCAGTACAGGCAGGGATATGCAGTACGGTCAAGAAAAATTAAATTACAATGTGAGCACCTGAATACCTAGGAGAAGATGGTTGATTAGTGATGCCATAGAAATTGACCTCAAGAAAATAACTGTAGTCTGTGTTTTTCCTGGAGAACCAATAGATCAGACAAGTCGACACCATGATATGTACACCCCTCTAGGGCAATGGAGCAATGGAAGAATTTTCTAAAAAGAACTGAGCTCAAAAAATGAATTCAATAGCAATGTAGTTGAGTACAGCTGGAAAAAACAAAGGTAAAAGGTAAAATAAATTGAAGTACTTTGAACAAACTTTCCCTCACCTGTGCTAGAAAAGGCCAGAGTTTGCTTAGCAACTTGTTCATCCACTCTACCTGTAAAAAACCAAACATCAGGGAGGAATATTAATCATTCAGGTCAAACAAATAATAACAAACATGAAAAGTTTGTATCCCATATGAGCTAATAGAGTGGAATAGATCTGGAGGTTCAGAGGATAATGTCAAAAGATCAAATAAGGCAAGACGGAAGCCTGGCCCTCTGGCTACATCCAAAAATATCAATAAAAACAGCCCATCTAGCCCGTATAGTTCTCTCTCTTAGCACTTCTTAAATTCATTTCATTCCGGTGTATGTGCAGCAAAGCACAATATGTAGGCTCCACAAGGGATTCTTCGAGAAGAACTGTTCAATAATTTTATGAAGATATGTTCAACAAAACAATGGGAAGCCATCATCTCGGGTGTTTTCAGCAGTTAATAGCTAGTGCTACTATTAGGCGCACAGAAAAGACACTACAATACACTATTTCAGCATTTGCATACAACACAGTGCTGAGACTATAGTATATATTTGGGAATGGTTTCCTTTAAAGAAGGTAAAAACATTGCTCCAGCACGAAGTTATGCCAGTAAGAAAACCTCGTTGATGTACCAATATCTAGGATAGAAAAATTAGCACATAGCGCCAGGCACCAAATGGTGGCAAACAATTTGGCATTTCACAATTTTTTTTGAGACAATAATCTGATAACAATGTAGACAATACAGGAGATGCAAATGATAGCTCAGAGAAAATGTTAATTTTTTGGAACAACATAGGCATAATTGCTACTGACATGTTCAAATTGCGGAAATGAAACCCATCCATGAAAATTGTCACCATATAGTTTTTTCAGATCATCTCTACTGAGACAACTAAGGACCTTGATATAAGAGCAACTCCAACCCAAATCCCTATATTTCCCCCTAAATCACTTATTTAGGTGTGGTATAAAAATTAGGAGCATCCTATATCAAATTTGTCTCCAACCCATACTCCCTATTACTCACCCCTATTATTTATCTAAACATTATTATTACTTTGCACCCATGAATTATTATTTTAAAATGAATAAAAAATGCCAAAGAAAATAGTAGGGACAAAAAAAGCCCCTAGATGTAGGGGTGAGAAGAGCCTCCCTAGAATAGGGATTCCAAAATGGGGGTTGGGTTGGAGCTCATATTTTTTTAATTCTCTTTATAATTTAGGATAGAGGGAGGTTTAAGGGATGGGTTGGGCTTGCTTTAAGTAGCCTGCTGAAGATACATAATTAGAATTTGCAAAACCAAAAAGTCCATGCAACATACAGCAGAGCTACAAGAGATATTATCCTTGAGACATTTTTGGATTGCTGAGACTGACTATTCAGTATCATCAGGGCAAATATAAAGCGAAACAAGTTAACATCTTGTAAAGCATGAACATCTCAGATACATCATACATGTGATCCTTCTGATAGGTTTTTGTATTCCTGCAACATGAAACAAATCCAGGATATCCCAAGTGGCTTCCTATACAAAGCTTAAGTATCTAATATATGCGAGTCGCAGATGCAGAGACCCGCTGTTATAGGCTCGGCCCACCTTAACATATTAGATGCCTGGTCAGGCATGAGTCATGTACTCATGTACTTCTGACCTTTATCTTTAAGCCTCAAATTAACTTGAACTTTTGGAGGTCGCAGAAGCAACTCGTTGCGCAGGCTAGGCACACACACCCAGGATTGGTTTAGCAGTCAAGCGCTGTGTTGAAAACTGAACTTGTTAGATGCCCGGTGAAACATGAGTGATGTGGAGTAATCATGTTACACTGAAAGCAGCAAGCAAGCAGCTCACCTTACTAAACCATCCTAAGCAGTTGATACGCAGTCAAAATAAACCCAGCTGCTCCAGCTAGCCTTGAACGCCACCCCCACCACCAGCCCCATGACCATCCCCGGCCGCAAAAGCTTGGATCGCTACTGGATGTATTTCCTACTTTTTAGGTTGATTTCTTTTTAGGTTGATCGCTACTGGATGTATTTCCTACTTTTTAGGTTGATTGCTACTGGATGTATTTCCTAATATTACTGCTCCGTCTTCATTTGTTCAGTTACTCTTTTTAGGTTGATTTCTTTGTTTCGTCTTATTCATTCATCAGTAATTCCTTTCTTCATCATTAATTCAGTATGCTAGGGTCTGAATGTATTTCCTACTTTACCTCCTTTTTTTAAAAAAGAGATATTTCCAACCTTTTTTATTTCGCTTGACTGTGTTGTTTCAGGGGATGAAGAGGAATAAAACCAGACTGCAAATTAAGAAGATTGTTTCCCACGCTTGCATAAATTAAGCGGCGACTCCATCATTCTCTTTCTTACTTCAGCTCAATATGCCAAATCTACAATCAGATGATCCAGAGTTTCTTCTTAGGTATTTTAAATTCTTGGTACGTAAAACTACTAGCCCTTTGTACTCAAGTGTTGCTATCTTCAACTTTCTCATGGAATATGACAGTTTCCTTCATTTCTGATTCATGGTTTTGATCTATAATAAAAAAAAACATTAAAAGACGTTACTAACGTGAAAAATGCATAATGTTGATAACTGTTTGTTATGAAGTTGCATTGAGAAGTAGATGCAATATTCACCTTGTAATCAAAGTGCTTCGATCAACTCATGCATGCCCCTTTTATACTATACATGCACGCAGGTTGAAGCCGGCACTGCTTCATTCAGTGTATGGATGCAGTGAAGCCCCCTGACAAGTGACAACGGAATGGAGCCATGAAGCCACGGTTAACTCGGCGCTGAAACAAAAAAAAATGTCTCGCATTTTGATTTTAGTCACCTCTTTGGTTATGGAAGACGAGCCTTTTCTCTTCAGAAAAATATCATCGAAATTATTTGTGATTATGTATTGTGAACATGATGTGGATCTTGGGTTTGGGAACGCTGGAACGCACGAGTCCCCGGGCGGAGACCTGCGCGTGAGGAAGAGGGCGCCGTCGTAGCGAAATCTACGACGGCGAGATAGCTGGCTGTACGGTGCCACCGGCGGTTTATCGGCAATGACGCTGAGACTGGTTTTGGTGGTACTGAAAGCGTACCTTTTCTGCCTTGCTTGTTCTCCTTTTATTCATCTCTAACAGACTCCGAGTCCCTCTCATATACGTAGGGGAAGTCCTGGTTACAAACGAAAACTAACTAGGAAGAGTTGCAACCAAACTAGAAGAGATAAACTAATTAGGGAAAGATTCTGCTGCATGCAACGGCTTATGCAACGGCCGTGCTAGCAGCGCCTTATTCTACGGCGAGTCGGACGCAACCTGGTTCTGTTGAGCCTGCCGCGGACGTAGACGCGATCCGCAACAATACTTCCCCCCTGGAAAGCAAGCTTGTCCTCAAGCTTGAAGTCGGGGTAGGAGCGGCGAAGAACGATGGCGTCCACCCAAGTTGCTTCAGAAGCCGGCTCACCAGTCCACTGGACCAAGAACTGGCGGTGGCCCTTGATGAACCGCTGGGCGAGAAGCATGGCGGGCTCAGGTCGATCAGCGGGCCCTGGCAACAACAAGTCATCTGGCAATAGTGGTGCTGCAGTCGGAGGTGTGCCGTGGAACGGTTTGAGCAACGAGACATGGAATACGTCGTGGATACGAGCGGAGGCAGGCAGCGCCAGTCGGTAGGCCACCTCCCCAACCCGGGCAAGCACCTGGTATGGTCCAAAGAACCGAGGCGAAAGCTTGTGCTGGCCGGCGGCTCGCAAGGACAGCTGGCGATGAGGTTGGAGCCGCAACCAGACCCAGGCGTTGACCTCAAAGGATACCTCCCGATGTCCCGCATCGTATTGTTGCTTCATCCTGTTCTGAGCTTGGAGGAGATGGTGGCGGGCTTCTGCGAGGAGAACATCGCGGTCGACCAACTGGCAATCCACCGTGGCGATAGCAGTAGCTCCTTGGGAATACGGAAGTAGACTTGGAGGCGGCCGTCCATAAACAAGTTCGAACGGAGCCATCCGTAACCCAGAGTGATACGAAGTGTTGTAGCAGAACTCCGCCCAAGGTAGCCATTTGACCCAAGAGGATGGGTGATCTGTAGTCAAGCAGCGCAAGTACATTTCCAAGGTCCGGTTGACCACCTCCGTCTGGCCATCGGTTTGGGGGTGGTAAGCTGAGGACGTCAGGAGGCGGGTGCCGCAACGCTTAAAGAGGTCCTGCCAAAAGGCGCTGGTGAAAATGGGGTCGCGGTCCGAGACGATGGACTCGGGCATGCCGTGGAGACGTACAATCTGATCGAAGAAAGTGTTGGCAACCGCTTGAGCCGTCGTGGATCTTCGAAGGGCAATGAAGTGTCCGTATTTGGAGAGACGATCAACGACGACCAGAATGACTGACATGCCGCGGGACTTGGGTAAGCCGACAATGAAATCCATCGAGATGTCCGCCCAGACATGCTGTGGAACTGGGAGCGGTTGAAGGAGGCCGGCGGGGGCGAGCGTGCTGGCCTTGTGCTGCTGACATACGCGACATTGCTTGATGTAGTCTTCGACGGTGTGTCGCTGATTAACCCAGGAAAATTGCTGGCGAACCCGATGAAGCGTCTTGTGGACACCTTCATGGGTTAAGTCGTGGAAGGCCGCAACCACCCTCTGGCGCAGGTCCGATGAGGACGGGAGGTACAGGCGGCCATGCCGGAAGAGGAGACCTTCGCTCGAAGTCCACTCGGAGGGAGCCTCTGGGATGGTCGCCGGCCGACGGGACTCTGTTGATTGGACCTCTGCACTCCGGCGTTGGATCTCCGGATCTTGGCGCAATAGCGCACGGACCTCCTCCAGGACCGAGCCAACTGGTGCCGAGATTGCGGCGCAGGAAGGAGCTGGCTCGAACATGCGGGACAGGGCATCTACCGCCCTATTCGCGCGGCCTGGTTTGTGCTCCACGCGGAAATCAAATCCCATTAATTTGCTGAGCCAATGCTGTTGCGGCAGAGTCACCAAGGCTTGCTCGAGCAGGTACTTGAGACTAGCGTGGTCGGTGCGGACCACAAACGGATGCCCCCAAAGATATGGTCGCCAATGTCGAATGGCTTTCGACAGTCCAATGAGCTCCCTCTCGTAAGCGGCAAGCCTGCAATGCCGCTCAGCCAACTTGCGACTATAGTATGCCACCGGATGGCCCTCCTGTTGCAAGACGGCCCCAATGCCCGTGCTGGACGCATCACACTCGACGACGAAGGTGATTGTGAAGTCTGGTAAGCGAAGCACTGGAGCAGACTGGAGGGCGACCTTAAGAGCATGGAAAGCCCGGTCGGCCTCGGCAGTCCACCTGAAGTCTTGACGGCGAAGAAGTGTGGTCAGCGGCTCGGCAATGGATGCATACTGGTGGATGAACCGGCGGTAATACCCGGCCAAGCCCAGGAAGCTGCGCACTCCAGTGATTGACGCCGGCGAGGCCAGTCCGTGATAGCCTGAACTTTCGTTGGGTTAGCGGCGACCCCGTTGCTGGAGATAACATGGCCTAGGTAGCCCACCTTTGTCCGTGCAAAAGCACACTTGGCCTGTTTAAGGAAGAGGCTGTGGAGACGCAGACGATCAAGCACCAGACGGAGGTGGCAAAGGTGTTCGGCAAGCGTGGTGCTGTAGATCAAAATATCGTCAAAGAAGACCAAGACGAATTTGCGGAGGAAATCTGCGAGAACCTCATTCATGAGAGCCTGAAAGGTGGACGGCGCATTGCACAATCCAAATGCCATAACCAGAAATTCAAAGTGGCCGTGGTGAGTGCGAAACGCCGTCTTGTCGATGTCCCCTTCTGCCATCCGTATTTGGTGATACCTGAACGGAGGTCCAGCTTGGAGAAGATACGGGCGCCATGCAACTCATCCAGGAGCTCTTCAACCACCGGTATTGGAAATTTATCTTTGATCGTCTTGTCGTTGAGGGCGCGGTAATCCACGCAAAATCTCCAGGTCCCATCCTCCTTTGCGACTAAGAGAACTGGCGACGAGAATGGTGATCGGCTGGGGCGGATGATCCCTTGGGCTAGCATAGACTCGCACTGCCGTTCAATCTCGTCTTTTTGCCGGAAAGGGTAGCGATATGGACGAACTACCACTGGGTTGGTGCCCTCCTGCAGACAGATCCGATGGTCACAAGCTCGAGAGGGAGGCAAACCTCGGGGTTCCTGGAACAGATCTTGGAAGGAATGTAGGAGGGTCGCCAATTCCTCGGGTTGTTCCTCTATCTTGAGTGCGTGCAGCTCTGTTGGTGCGGCTCTAATGCCTTGGAGAACAATGGGGTGCCCTTCTATTTGGAACGACATGCGCATGGAATCAAAATTCCAATTAATGTCGTCGAACGGTTTGAGCCATTGGACCCCTAACACCACATCAAACCCTTCCAGAGGAATGATCAAGAAGGGAGCTCGGAAGGTGTGGGTTTCCACGGTGAATTCCTCTGTGCAGCGGCCGAGACATGGCAACTGTGCGCCGTTGGCCACTCGCACCTGTTGGCCCGTGCCTGGACCATGCTGAATGCCCAAACGACTTGCAACGAAGCCACTGATGAAGTTGTGAGTACTTCCTGTGTCCACCAGCGCATTCAACGATTGGCCTCGCATGGCTATAGCCAACTGCATAGTGCTGTTATTCCGGGGTCCCTTCAACGCGAGCGCTGACAATTCGGCCGCCTCCTCCGGCTCCTCTGTTTCAGTCGTATCCTCATCTCCTTCGTTCAGCACCTCCAGATAAAACACTCGCTTGCAATGGTGTCCCCTGGTATATATTTCATCGCAATTATAACATAAGCCCTTCGCCCGTCGTTCTGCCAGCTCGTCTGCACTGAGGCGAAGGCGGTACGGCGACGTCGCAGAAGAGGAAGACTGGGACGTCGTGGACACCGCTCGATTTCCAGAGGCCGGAGGTAACGCCCCGTTGAACGCGCGCCCTCCTGGCGCCGTCCCACTCGGAGCGGATCGCTGCACAGAAGCGGGCGCCGTCCACCCTCCGCCTGAGGTTGCTGCAGGCGCAGGACTCCCTCGGCTGAACGGAACCCGTGTGCGTCCTGGTGTCGGCACGCCTTGGGCCGCCCGTGCGATCCACGCGTCTTCCCTTCGTTCTGCTTCACGCGCTAGGGCCACCGCTTCCGCGAGATCACGCGGCCGATCCCTACGCACGTCAGCAGCCAGAGTGAAGGACAATCCCGCCGTGAATGTCTCAATTTGATCTCCCCTTATCATGTGTGGAGCGCGCGTGAGTAAACGCTGGAACTCCTGCGCGTACTCGTCCACGCGCCGGTCTCCCTGCTTCAAGTTGACAAGATCTCCAAGCGGCCCTGCGGTGGCAGTCCGTGTGAAACGTTGGAGAAACGTCTCGTAGAAGTCCTCCCAAGAAGTGGGCCCCCCTTCCAGTTCCCAATTGTCGAGAACCTCTTGAGCCTCGCCGCGGAGATGGAGCCCGGCCATCTGCACGTACTTGTGGCGGGGAAGGTCATATGCTCTTGCGAACTGTTCACACTGACGGAGCCAGAGCAAAGGGTCCTCTGTGCCATCGTAAAGAGCGAGCTCATAACGGGGCGCTCGTGGAATCAGTGGATCATCGCCACCGCCATGCTCCCGTGGTCCTCTTCGATGGAAGGCAGGGGCGTCGAAACCACGAGCAGCGAATCCCATGGACCCGTGCGTCTCGCGATCGCCCTGTCCAGAGAGTTCGCGGCCGTGCGCCCAACCGCTCCCATCTGCTTCCTCCGCCCTCTTCCCTTGCGACTTGACCAGTTCGGCCAAGGTTCTTTGAATCTCTGCTAGTGACGACTTGAGGCCCTCGACGTCACCGGTTATCTTGGATCGCCAATCGTCTTCTCCACTACCCATGTTTTGCAGGGGCGCGGTGGCTAGGGAATTGCGCCGGGGAGGATCTTCTTGCTCTGATACCAGTTGATGTGGATCTTGGGTTTGGGAACGCTGGAACGCACGAGTCCCCGGGCGGAGACCTGCGCGTGAGGAAGAGGGCGCCGTCGTAGCGAAATCTACGACGGCGAGATAGCTGGCTGTACGGTGCCACCGGCCGGTTATCGACGGCAGCGCCTGAGACTGGTTTTGGTGGTACTGAAAGCGTACCTTTTCTGCCTTGCTTGTTCTCCTTTTATTCATCTCTAACAGACTCCGAGTCCCTCTCATATACGTAGGGGAAGTCCTGATTACAAACGGAAACTAACTAGGAAGAGTTGCAACCAAACTAGAAGAGATAAACTAATTAGGGAAAGATTCTGCTGCATGCAACGGCTTATGCAACGGCCGTGCTAGCAGCGCCTTATTCTACGGCGAGTCGGACGCAGCCTGGTTCTGTTGAGCCTGCCGCCGGACGTAGACGCGATCCGCAACAGAACATGATTAGCAACTATTTGTGATTTATATTGTACCACGACAGCTGCTGCAATTTTTACTGCTTGGTACTTTTAGCAAAGAAAACAGAGATTGGCAATACTGTAGTGCTTTGTCATGACACGTGGGCTTAAGAATGTTTAATTTCACAGCGATTTGTTGTAATTTTTTTGCAACAACTCGTGTGAAGCACAAGGTAAAAAAAAAGGACTTCACCACAGATTCAGTACAAAACAATATCAAAGAGCATATTTTGCATCCACATGACTGAAAACTCCTAGTATCCTACATTAGGAATCATAAGATATGAGAAACAACAAAGAGCATATTTTGCTTGTATTTCCCTTCTGTTGAATTATAAAAAAAAAGGAAATGAGGATCTCTACCTCCCTTGTACCCCAGAAGAATTTATCACTATTGAAACTGGGGATTTGCTTGCATAAAGACAACCTTCAAAGAGCAATTTCCAGAACCAGAGAAGGAAATGGCCCGCTCTTCTTTAGGGACTAACTATTCGAATAACTAACCAGTCTTGAGAAGACAGGTGAGGTGATTCTCCAAGTCGGCTTAACGAACATCAGGGCTACAGTACACAGTGATCCGACCAGAGCAGCTGATACGCAGTCGAAATTAATATCCAGCCAGAATATAATGCTTAATGAACCCAGCGTAATCAAATGTATATAGTAATAGCAGTAGAGATTGCAAGAAATTTAATGTGTGCACGAGAAGTGACCTGCAGAGCGAGCGGCGATGAGGACAGGGAGGTGGTCAGTTGAGGGAGGTCACCTTGGCGACGCATTTCCTGGTGCGTCGCTGCACCGAGCTGCTCCAGCAGGCCATGAACGCCACCTCCACCGGATCTGGCCAGCCAGGGGTGGAAGAAGGCGGAGAAGAAGTTGGGGCGGTGGGGTGGAAGAAGAGGTGGAGAAAAGCGGTGGAGAAGAAGCCGAGGGACCGGCGGCAACAGCGGCTGAAGTTTTTAGCCCGTGAAAGGACAACGGTAGCTTGAGAGAGGGGAAGGCGAGGAGACGACGGCGAGGCGAGGGCGATGGCGGCGATGGCTAGGAGGAGGTCGTCCGGAGGCGACGGGAAAACGAGAGCGCCGTCTGAGGCCTCACCACGCCGAGATCGACGGCCTCCCGCGCTGACCTGTAGGCAAACAAGGTATAAACGTGAGCGTTTCTCCGCACATAACGCTGACGTGGCCCGCGTGTTAATTTTATAACATCAACTAGCTCTAAACTCTAACTTATTGAAGCAATCGATCTCAATTATGATTTACTCAGCATTTACTTAATTGACACTTGATGGCAAACACATCTACTTACCATCCTATACTCAACTTACTTAAGACAAGGAACACATCTCCTCAATATCTTGATCTTATCTTCGACGAGTATGACTCAGGATAGTAAACACATCCCCACAATGTCCGGACACATCTCTCACAAACTCAACTTAGAATAGCGCACACATCGATCGCCAACGTCCCGGACTCATCTTTGATGGACTTGACTCGGGACAGCGAATACATCTCCTCAACATCCCTATCTCATTTACCATGATATCTCGTGGACACAACTGAAACAAGAACGTGTAGCTTTGATAGTCTTTTTGACGAGACACAGATTGCCGCCAATGCCATTTTATCACGTTGATTGTCAATGATATTTGTCAATAGCAAGTATTAGAGAGGCACATCTCCTTCACCTTTCACCGCCATATCTTCTCATCGACTTTTTACGCTCATGAGGCAACTTCGACACCATGGAGACTCAGATAATAGCTTCACACGCTCATGCAGCAGTTGTGGCTTCACCGGGGCAAACACGATATTAAAATTAGACCCTCGCTCTGATACTAATGGTTGGTTTTAGCCTGGATCATCACACAAATACAATGGCAAAAAAACAAGCATAAAAACTCACGAACACAAGTATTTTGACAGTGCAATACAAAGCTTTGATGGAAAAGGTACCAACGTCGACGGGTTCCACGTCACAAGCTGCGAGGATTCAAGTATCGAAGGCGGCGGCGTGCTGTGCCATGGCAGAGAAAAGGCGAGCTTGAGGCTGCCACGTTAGTAAGACGTGGCGTCAGTCGTCTTCGTGAGTGAGCAGAGCACGGGCTGCAGAAAAGCTGCCACGGCAGAGAAAACCGTGGGCGAGTGCTGCCACGGCGAAGCTTTGGCAGTTGACAGAACAGAAGGGGAAGGAAAGGGGAGAAGGCCGGGGCTGATCACTGGGCCCAGGGGCGTGGGCTCGCTGCCAGGTGGGTCCTAGGCCATCAGGGACTAAACGAACTGCCGAGTAAGCCCCAAAAACAGAGAGACAAGGAGAAGGAACTGAGGTTTTGAACTGGGGCAGAATTAGGTTCGATGCTAATTGAGCTATCGAAAGGAGCTAGAAATTTCTAGGAATTTTTGTGATGGGTTCTGAGAGAGATTTAGTCTACCATTAAAATTTCATGTGAAGATCATGCTTCTATAATTCTTGAAAATTCTGACACTGCTTTTGTTTCAATTATGCCTTTTCTGTTTTTTTTTGAATTTTACGAGGCTCCAAACTTGAATTAAATATTTTTGAAACTTTTTCTGTATAATATTGGGTCCATATAATATTACCATAAAAATTTGAGAGCATGATCATTTGTATTTATTTCTACAAAATTCTTACATCGAAGTGTGTTCAAATAAATTGTTGCTGTTTTTTTTATTTTCCAAATGCAACAATTCAATTTATATTCTCCTGAAACTTTTTAGGTATGACTTGGAGATGACTTAGGACCCAAATGGATTTTCTACGGATTTTATGTCCACCTGGTTTTGAGAGTTAGATTTGAGGTCTCATCCCTAGGTTAAATAATGGAATTTTCTTAAGTAACATAAATCCAAAAAGAAAACACCAAATAAGATTTTCAAGATAAAGCCATAATTCATATTTAGAATTTGATTTCTCATTTCTTTTATTTGGGGATGTTACACTTTTGATGTGGACGAAGGACAGATGCAAAGGTCACTCGGTCTCCCGAGGTTGTTCCAGGCCACATGGTTTCCTTAGCAAAATTAGTTCTGGCCGTGGGCCCCTGATGACGACGCATAGAAAGTAATCCCAATAAATCAGGATCTCCTTGATGACTCACAGAAGGAGCACGATGTTCAGCCACGTGGGCAGAAAGAACTTTCGTCGGACAAGAAGCCAACTTGGGTAACCAGCTCAGAAAGAACTCAGGAGATGACTCAGCAGACGTACTTGCAGCTCAGAAACTTGGGTAACTCAGAAAGTGCTTGTGTGGCAGCCAAGTTGAGTTACCCAATATCCATTCAAAAGGCGTGATGCTGGATTGCCATGTCGTCTGTTGTAGATCAGTGCTTGGAGTGTCGGGATGGATGATTTCAGAAAGAGTCCAGCTTTACCTTGTTTGGGTGGGGTATTCGCCTTGCCGACGAACAAGAAAGAAAGACAGAAAGAAAGAAGGCCAAGACATATTGGAGAATGACAGGACGACAAGGAAGGAAGGGATGCCTGCCGGTCCAGATTATTGCTCTCTTGCCTGCCAAGGGTTTAATCAGAGAGGCACATGGTTTCGTTTCGTTTCTCTACACATGCTCGAGATCAAGGGCCTATTTGGGGATCTATGCCTTCTAGCTGTTTGGGGATCAAAATCCATGTAAAACCTAAACTGTTTAGAGATGTATATACATGCCAAGTCGCAGACAGACAGATTGATATATATATAGATGCCTCAACTGATCCATATATCTTTTTCAATTTCGTGCAGCAACCTGCAGCGTCTCACATCCAACCATGCATCCCGTGTTTCCGACGACCACGTCGCCGATGTGACAGGCGATGCGAATAATCCATTTGCTTATGCGTCGCGTCCGGGTAAAGGGTGCTTCGATCGTTTGTGACGACGATTGTTCTAAGCTCAGGAGACGTACGTCGTCGATGCAGAGTATCGCTATCAGCTGATTAATTTCTAGTGCCGGTTGGTACAAGTTTTCCGCGATGGATCGCCAAATTAATAACTCGTACCATCTCCTTGCTAAGGATTAACCATCAGTACATGGCCGGTAGTGCAGATGACAACAACTAGCGAATAACGCGCTTCGCCACGTCACAAGATGACGATCAATGCGTAAAATTGAGAAATTTGGTCGTATTTTCGGTTTTCTTATATATTTTTTTAAAAATAGGTCGGTATAACCCATCGGTGAATCCATAGGCTGTTATAAACCTTCGACGAATCGGCGTTTTTTTTTTAGAAAACCGCAGTTAGGACCCGTCGGTGAATCTACGGGGTGGTCATATTTTCTGTTTTCGTATTTGTTTTAAAAAATGGATTGTTAGAACCCGTCGGCGAATTTATGGACTGTTATAAACCTTCGACGAATCTGTGTTTTTTTTTAGAAAACTGCGGTTACGACCTGTTGGCGAATCCATGGTTTGCTATAAACTTTCGACGAATCTGCATTTTTTTAACTATAGAGGGACATAAAGTAAATTGTTTTTCGGGGTCCGTTCTGCAAAAAACCACCTGGAGGACCTAAATGTAAACCGCGAAGGGACCTAAACGTAATTTTCATATTTGTTGGTTCTATTCTACTAAAAACCCGCCAAAAGAATCTAAACGTGATTTTTAATTTTTCAGAGGACCTAATCGCGAGGGAGGGTGAGGTGGCATAGCTCAATGCCCTCCAATCCTTTCCACTAATATATATATATATATATATATATATATATATATATATATATATATATATATATATATATATATATGTGGGAAAATATTTGGTGGAAACCTGAAAACTCTCCTCCCTGACCATTAGATCTCTCTTGGATGGCTTGGATCCAACAAGGTGGAACCCCCCTCCTCACTTATGTACTTCTGCAGATAACCCCCTAAACATATTGCACTAATCCCGTCTAATCCCTTCCCTCTCACATGGCTCTCCTCACGATCGATCTGTTCGGACCGGCGCCTCACTCTCCTAGCGACGCCCAGCGCCGGCGCTTCCTCTGCTCTGTGGCGACGCCCAGCACCGGTCGGCGGTCTCCCTCTGCAATCCGCGACGCCCAGCACCGGTCGGCGGTCTCCCTCTGCAATCAAGCTGCGGCCGTGGATCGGGGCGACGGCAAGAGCCAGGAGGGGTCTTCTGGCTTTGGGGGCGCGACGGAGGAATGGGCGGGGAGGAGACGTCGGCGAGCTCCAAGGCGCAGATCCTACAGGAGAACAAGGAGAAGAAGGACACCGAATTCAACGAGACGTCGGCGCTGCGCAACGACTGCTCAAATGACGGCTCCGACGACTGCACCCATGGCCAACTTCAGGCGACATGTTCACTCGGCTGCTCGTTGCATAACGCCTCCACCTCAAACTTTTCTGGGTATCACATCGTCAATGTGCAGACGACAGCCAATGATAGAGGCGATGAAAGTACAATGCTTCCCTGCATCAACAGCCCGATCAGACCTGCCGGTTGCCTGGCAATGATGGCGGCGCCTGATCAATTCTCCCTACATAGCTCCTCTGTGCCTACAATGGAAGTCCAAGGATGGTCTGACAAACCACTGCAAGTAGCAGATGGATCGTACACTCAAAAAAATGTGAACGCCCATTCTGTGTAAGTGCAAATCAAATTGAAATGAAATGTTTACAATGTTAATGGCTTTAGTAATTGACTATGATAGTCATGATTCAATGCAGGGGATAACGTGTACACCAGAGTTGCCTGATCATGTTAAACCAATTGTTGGCATGGTGTTTCCAGATTTGATAGCGGTTGAGAAGTTCTACAAGGATTATGCCCATCTCGCTGGTTTTTCAGTTCGCATTGGACAACACAAAAAAGTGAATGGTGAGGTCATGTGGAAGCGGTACTATTGCTCAAAAGAAGGCTTCCGTGATGGTAGTACAAATAGTGGGAATAATTTGAACGAAGCTCCCAAATTGGATATGGAGAAGAAAAGAAAATATGATCAGAAAGTCACCAGGTGTGGATGTGAGGCCATGCTTACGATCAAGCGAACTAAAGAAAATACATATAGAGTTGAGT